>JBBPCS010000878.1:7060487-7094940 GCA_037974645.1 Hollardia meadi | reverse complement strand
CTCTTTGAGCTCCACAAGTGAAGTGCCATCTAGTTCCATTATATTGGAGAGAAGTCAGACATCTCTACAGCTGATATGTCCAAAACAATCACACCAAAACAATCTAGATCGATAAATAGCACTACAGTTAATAGTGTAAAATCTTAGGGTGGACTGTCCCTTTAAGGTCTACTGATCTACAGGTGGTGGTAATGCACCAAGAAAAGCTGCAATGTGATTTATTTGGAGGGAAATGCATTTGTCAGACCTAAAGAAAGCACAGAGTGAGGAGTAACACTGAATGCAAACAGAACCTCCAGAGCTTTAATTAGTGCGGCAGGCGTTTCCATCAATTAGCTAAGATGCAACAACACGAGGTGTCGAAAGCCGGCAGAAAACAACAACAAAATCATTGACTGCTCGACTCTGTAGTGCTACTGTTAATCCTCAGACTACCTTTCCCATCAGCCCTGTAGCTTCATTGACTCATACTTCTTTATAGGGATATGGAGGGTTTCTAATAATAAATAAATAAAACTGGGTGCTGTATACTGTAAAAAATAGTCATTTTATTTTAGAAAAATGTGACTGTGCCAGCTCACACTTACACATCAGTGTTGTTGTCTCTGTTCTATAGTTGGACATACAGCATAGGAAACACAATACAAAACATAATGGACAAGAGAGCCCCAGACCTGCACACACAACATAAATATCAATGAAATGAAACATTTGATTGGACCTTTAATGCTGGACGTGTGAATGTTGGCGAGTGAGAAGTTTGAAACATATATTATGTTGAGGGCTCTCGAGAAGAAACTAACATACGGCATCTAAACATACGACAAGAAGCTCTCAGGCTACTGGATATATTTCATCTACAATCCAAAAGGTTGAGTTTAAGTAGAAGTTTTTCAAGTAAATTCAAAAAATTAAGAAAATTTAAGAAACATAAAAATATTCAAGAGAGATTTTTATCAGCTGTCCTGTGGATGCATTTTTATATTTCCTGGGTTTTGATACTCTGATACCTTCATTCATTTTATTTACATGTTTTCTTTGTTTTTTGTAGTATGAAACCCACAAAGTCCTGAAAGTTTTTTGATTACTTTGTTCTCGCAAATTAATATCTTGTGCAAACAAGATACTGTAGTCACACAAGTGCAAAAGCCTCGTGTCCTTTGCATGAAAGAACAAAGGTAAACTAAAAATCGTTGAACTTGCAGACAGATTTTGGGTGAATCTTCGCTTCAGTTTTGCTGCAGCGCTAACATCGGTTTTGCAAACTTCAAAGCAAAGGAGTTGTTGGCTGTTTGTAAAGCATGCAACACCCTTAAGTCTGTTGGGCTACATGTGTTCAAAGAGCGCACTGATCATCAGACTTTTGGGTTGGACAAGCAAGTCAGTTTCCATTGTATGAATCTCGTATGAATCCTAACCCTAACAAAAAAAAAAAAAAGATTTAAAACTGAGAAAAACTGTGATATGTATGGATAGCTGCCCAGGTGGTTTAAAAAACTTTATGACTAATCGCTGACACCTTCTGGCAGGACTGAAAACTGGACACTGTGGTCCAACATTTATGTGGTTGCTGAAAATGTAAAGAACTTTGAGAAGCTGTTTTCTGGAGTTCCCGGTTGTTTGTGTGAAGATTCGCAGGTAGGACTTCTTTAAAGAGCATGCACATACAGGACATTGTCAGGCTACACATGTTGTACGCATCACTCCAGCACTGATTGAGAAATGTAAACATTGGTGTGAAACGCAGACGGCGCTTGCATGCGGTAAGCAGCTGATTGATGGCTTTGTGATCCGTGTTGTTGAAGAAATACAGGAAAACTGCCGTCAAGGGCTCTGAGATTCTACGCATCATATCCCAAAAAGAGCTAACAGAGCGTTGAAGGCACTGATGGGGAGGAGCGCTGGAAGCTAGAGCCGTCCCAAAACAACAACAAAAACATGTCGGAAAAATATCTGAATCAAATGAACGATAGGAAGCAACCATGATGACCAGTCGCAGGATCCGAAAACCCACATCCGATCACCAACAAACCTTCAGCGACGTGTTTTTTTCTACTGCGACAGCGCAAAAAGAAGCCTTTGAATTCAACTAGAGATGGAAGCCATGAACTCCATTAGAAAGTGTAAGACAGAGGTATGCAGCAGTGAAAATGTCAAGAAGTTTAAAAGCAGTGAACAGTGACTGGAGTGTTACTCCAGAAGAAAAAGTGATAAAAAAACAAACAAACACAGTATTTACAGGTAGAGATAAAGAGGAACAGGCGACCTTTCAGGGGTCAAAGTTCAGTTCAGGGTCCCTGAAACAGGCAAGCCTGTCCAACAGAAAGTGTCCCCAGAAAAGAAAACTCCCAGAAGTGTCAGCGTCTCGTCACCTTTACCTCCGATCGATCAGAAGCAGCGAGGCGACAGAAGACGAACTCCTCTTCCTTCCACGGATCAAAGACAAAGGCAGGTTTCTGTGGAGAAACGCAGGTGTTAACACAGGTGAACAGGAAGTCTCAGGTCAGACAAGACAGCCACTTTCCTGAAATTATTAGAACATATTAGACTTGACAATGTTTTCCATGTAAACTAAAAACATTTAAACAAAAAAATGTCTGACAACTGATTCTAAAGTGGATCTTTGTCCTAAAACAGTTCACAAATGCTTAAAACTGAAAATCAGATTTCTCATAAGGAGAAATCAGACACACGATAATCGTACCTCGAGGTCTTCGGCTCAGGATTCGCTATGTGGTCGAGCTTCCTCTCTTCTCCAGAAATCTGCTCCACAAAAAAATAACAGGAGAAAATTGGATTAGTTTGGTGGTTTTTAGTCAGTGAGTGTACAAACGGGCAGCGCCCAAACCACAAAGACCCAGAATTAAAAACATAAACAGGCGAATGGAGGGAGGAAGGAAGATTACTGTTTGTATAATTCTACATATTTTAGGTCAAACTGCTGTTTGTTTGGTTATTTGATGCCGTTACTGGACAATCTCCAACTTCTCTGCTATTTTTAAAAGTTTCCTACTTTTTCCCTTCAACACTGGACCCAGACATCCAATCACGGAGATTAGTTTGGTGGAGGTTTCTGTGTAAAATCACTCCAGCTTGTTTGCTCTAAAGCTTCTACAGTTTCTCTGTTTCTCCACACAGGGATTTTTTTTTGGTAAAAAATGTAATTGATGTTTTTCTTTCTAGAACTGAAATTACTAAATTATGATTATACTATCCAAACCAATATCTGGGCCTGAGTTTGTGCTCTCTGGAGATTTACACAAGATAAGTTTCACATTTCAACCTCTTTAAAAGTTGTTTAGGATTTAATTAGACTAAACTGACCAATCTGTAAAAGTAATTTTATATGAAAAATATTCCAATTAAAACAACTACTATGAATTTTGAGTAAAAGCCCATATTTTACAACAGCATGTGTATATTCAAGACACTGATTCAGAAACAGATCAAAATATCAGCAAAATATCCCAGACTCAGAATATTTCCTGCTGACTTAAATGAGCGTCTGTCTCTGTGATGAATATAAACAGGAAAACCTGAACTAAAATCTATGCAGAAAGATGAGAAAAGAGGCTGTTGAAGTACAATCACAGGATATTTTTGGAGAAGCAACAAAGAGTCCAAAATATCTTATTCACATCTGGACGATTAAGTGGAGGAAACAGTCGTCTTGTGTTTCTAAATAATGTCAGACTGAGGGTTTAAAATCTCTTTTTGTCTTTAACTGTGTTGTTTCTGGTACAGGTGGACAGACGGCGGTCAGACAGGACGTTTCCTGCCTCCGTCTGAATCCTGGTTCACCTCTCACCTATAAACCCCCGGAGAAAGTCTATAATCCCTGATTGGTCAGGAAGAGATCCAACAAGAGCAGGATGAGAGTACTCCAAAGTAGTTAAGTGTTCACTACAGAAGCTCATTTGTGCCAAGTTATGCATGATATGACAATTTAAATTTTAAATTGATTTAAAACTCAAACTTTTTACCAACATTCTCATAATTTCCATGTACACATTTGTGTATATAGTGGTCATAATGTGAACTCATGCATTATTAAAAAATGTTTTATTTTAATTTATTATTTATTATTTCTTTTTTATTATTTTAGTGGAAGTCTAATTGTAGCTTTTTGTTGTTTTCATTTTTGTTTTGTTTTCAATTCAGAATTTTTAAATCTATTTTTTATTTTTTTAAACATATTTTATAATTATCATGATTTATATTTTATTCATATTTTTTATATGCATTTGTATTTATTTGCCTTTGAAATTAAGTGTAGCAAAATTACAATTTTATTACTAAACTGTGTTACTATTACTATTTTTTTGCGTTTTGTGTTGTTTTTGAGGTGTTTTACTGAGTTTTTCATAATGAAGCTATGTTTCCTTATTACAGCTTTCTTACATGTTGTCACTTGCAACAGGTGCAATATTGTGTAAAACTAATATAAAATAAAACACTTTGAATCATTGCTTACGCGCCTGGCTTCACGTCAGCTTTACAAACAGACATTAAAACACTCACACTTGAGTCTGTCTCACAAAGTCTGCAAAGTGTTGATCCCTGGCACACAACTCGATTATCCTGAGACGCTCCTGGATCTCCTGCAGGAAGAGGTCAGAGAAAGGCAGACATGTTTATGTAACAGATGGGCTGCGAGATCAGAGGTGAACAAGTTGTAGATTGTAAAGGAGGAGTTCTTGAAGGTAAAAATAATTGTCTGTGTAGTATAAACCCCCTACTGAGGGTGAAAACACCTCTGAGCCAAACAAATGTCACAACACTAGATTGTCTCTGTCCCAAGAGTCAAAGTTGTTTTACTAAACACTTCCTGTGGCCTAAGAAGCCAAAGCTCTCTACAGAAGCGGAAAGTAAAGTAGGGTGACAGATAAATATAGAGCCTTGACTCCTTTAACTCCTATAACTCATGTAAGAAACCTTCATATGAACAGATTTGTTCTGTTATGGCACATATGAGTGATTTGAGAGAACCAAGTCATGTCTGCCACTGTTTGATCTCTAATTATGACTTCATCTAAACAAATTTGGAATGTAAATGTGACATCAACTATAACTTCACCGTATCTTATCATCACGTCTTTGTTTTCAGATTTTATTCACATTATTTTGCCAAGACAAACCATACAGTTCAGTAGATTGGAGGAAAACTCAGGGTCAGCTGTAATAATATTTGGCAATTTATTTAGGTCCTCTAATACCATGCCTGACACTGCATTATTTGTTCTGTATTTCACTGCTGGTTTCAGGACTTTAAGCTCTGCAGTGTGAAATTCTTCCTTTTAATCTTTGCTGTTACTTTTTTTCAATAAAACATGCCCACGAACGGAGCAGAACATGTTATCTTATATAAAAAATTTCAGAGTATCAATTACACTAATGATCAAATCTCACAAACACTTCCTTGGAACACCTCTCCAACCTCTCTCAAACAAACCTATATGCTGATGATGCGCCGTTGTACGTTGCCAAAATTGTATCTTGTCTATCATAGATTATGAGTTATATCTCACTGAAATAATGAAACTAACCTATAAATGTCCTCTTAAAAATAAACATAAACTTTGCTCATAAACAGTATTTGTACCTCTTTGGTGAGCGTGGTGTCCTGGTAGACGTATTGTATCTCATCGCTGCTGAGGTCTTTGGAGCTGTCAGCGCTGATGGAGCTGCTGTATTGGGGGACGTTGTGGTCGCAGCGGCGGTAGTACTGGGGTGTGTCGTCGTCATAGCGACGGTAATATTGGGCGGTGACCGGCTCACTCTCTATCATGGGGTTGAACTTGGTGGCGCGCTCCAGCGTTGGCACACTGTCACCCCGTCTGAAAGTGGGGAAAATGCAAACATTTAGGTTTTACTCTGAACCATTTTAACAAATTACTTCTTTCTTATGCATCATTAAATTAAATTGAAACTGAAACAATCAGAAAGATGGTGGCGCTCACCGTAGTGGGTCCTCGCTGTCCTCACTGCCGTACTGCTCTCGCAGCGTCCGCGCCAGGAAGTAGATGATCCCGGCGGCCACCATGAGGAAACCAGCCACAGAGGCAATGGCGATGCCCACCACCAGAGTCTCGGAAACATACTCCTCACAGTGCTCACCGCGATACCACCAGTTCTCTCCAACTCGACACCTGCAGCAAAGGTCACAGGTTTAATTCTGAGAGATACCATTAGGAACAAATATAACTATTGTGTAAGAAAATGTAGTTCACAGATGCTTAACTACTTGGCATTACTGCCGCAAAGTGCATTGCTATCATTTAGTTTTACTTTAACAACCAGAAGAAAGATTTCAATTCAGTTAGAGCGTAAAACCTCCACTGACCTGCAAATGGCGCCCTTGCCAGGAATGATGTCACATTTGCCGTCGTTGAGGCAGAAGTCGGCCTGCACCTCGCAGATGCTCTGACACGGCAGACCGTCCACGCTCAGATATCCCGCATCACAAACACACTCGGCCTCGCCCGACCAGCGATTCACCATACACTTGGAAAACTCGTTACACGCCTGGAACTTGCAGGGATCTGCTCGGTCACCTGACCAAAGAAACACAAGAAGAAGTTTCAGAGACAAGGACAAGGAAGGTGGTAGAAAGGCTTCTTTTGGCAGCTCATTCTTTGTGTCACATATGGGAAGTGACATTAAAGTCCAGATTAAAGTCCTGATGGATACAGAGACCTACGATTCCTACATTGCTGACTCTGTTGTTGACTTTATCTAGGGAAACTGATACTGGTGGAGACCATTTTCATGGATGGAGGTTCAAGGTTCTCCCTGTTCTTTTGCACAAGATGGTTCTGCCAAGGTAGCTCTTGGCGTTCGTTGCTGAACGTGTACAGACTTAGTAGCTGACACTCCTCCCTCACCTGTGGTCACATTTTGTCTGTCTGATTCAGTGTCCGGTGAGAGCTCCAATGCACCAGGGATCATTCATCCTGAATGAATATGTAAGCGATTGGTAAATCAGATCCTAAAGTGTCATATGACATTGTGTGGTTTGAGGGGTTCCATCTCTAAACTTCCTTCATCTCTGAAAGAAATACTGGAGCGTGATTGGCCTGCCTCTGAGATAAACAGTGCTGCAAATGGATTTTTCTTGCAATTAATGATTAGAAAATGGGTTTCTGTGTGTCTAGATTGTGTGAAAAATTATGTTTTACAGATTGTGGTTCCAGTTAGGTTTCATCCTCTCACCTTGAAAGAAGCACATGTACTTTAACATCCTTAAAATCACTCCCAAATCAGAGTACTAATGCATTCTCTCATGATTCAATCACACTTTTCATGTGCTGCTCTAGTTGTATCTTTGGAAACGCACAACAATCTTTCTTAACGACTTAAAGGTGGACTTGGAAATGGAAAACTGTGCTGCTGAGCACAGTGAAGTTGAGAGGAGTAAACTGATTATCACGTCCACAGGGAGTCCTGACCGCTGCTGTAGATTAGGGTTTTCAGGCTGTCAGGACCTCCTCTTATTGGCTCAGACAGATTAAAGACCTGCAGCTCAGCAGAGATGTACACACTGGAGGAAATTACAATAAATCTCACATTACAGCTTTGTCTCAGCTGCAGAAATTCTGCTGTGCACCGCAAACGATTCTCCACCTCACTCAGGTGGAAATTACATCTGTACACATGGACACGTTTTTCAGAATAAAATACACCCAACAAGTCACTTAACTCTTCCTGCTTTCTCAAACTAACCTTCCAAATGAAAGCCAGACAAGTCCTTCATCTGCAGAGGAAAAGTAAGTAGACTTCATAGTGAAAAGGACTGGAGCGCACTGACTGATTTACATTTCAACATTACTGTGTATTCATCAGAGTCAAAACAGACAAAGGAAAAGAAAAGAAACAAAAGAACACAGATTTACCTTAAACATAGAAACAAACTAGAGCAATCTGCTCTCATCTATCCCAAGAAGCCCGACAGATTCAGTTATTCATGAAGACCAAACAGAAAGTAGAGCCCATCTGCTAGCATGTTTGCAGGACTAACTATGGGAATTTTCTGTGCATTTGACAATCTGAATTCAAGAGTTTTCAATAAAAATGCTACAGTTCGCTGTAAAATTAGTTTTTTTCTTTAAAATAACAATTAGTTTATACTGTACTTTTTGCATAGTCAGATATTTCTCCAGTCAGTGTTTTTGGATTATTTTAGAACTGTAAGACATCTATGTTATGATATAATTTATGTATGCAATTGGAGGGATTCTAAAAAGAGAAGTTGTGTTTCCATGAATTTTCATAAAAAGCATAATGTCATATATTTTATAGGCAGCTTGGTTAGTTACCAGTCTTCACTTACCCTAAGTTTACATTACATTGAAAAAAAGATTCTTTCATGTTTAAAAACTTTAAAAACTGGAGAAATTATTCAGATCCTTTACTAAAGTAAAAGTAATATTATCACACCGTGAAAATTCTCTGTGACAAGTAAAAGTCCTGTATTGAAAGTATAATCAAGAAAATGTAATTAAAGGATTAAAACTAAAATGTCCCCATGTGGCTGTTACATTATTATATATGATATCATTAGATTATTATTACTCATGCATTCATGTAAAAACAGGATTTTACTGTTGTAGTTGGTTGAGGTGAAGCTCATTTTGAACTACTTTGCACAGGACTGCAACTAATGATTACTTTTTATGCATTAATCTGTGGATTACTTTCGCCACTAATCGATTGATTGTGTAAATGAGAAATGCCATCGCAGGGCCCAAAGTGACACCTTCATAATCTTATTTATGTCCAACCAACATTAAAATTAGTAATTATACACATGGACTCAAAGCAGATAAACCTGTTATGTAAAGAACCATAATGGACAGAGAGACTCTTTCAGCAGCCATGTTGGTCCATCAGAGTGAGTCAGTGTGTGCTGCTGATGCTGCTCACGTTCCTTCCAGACAGATTATCTCAGGTATTATAGTCCACACAGACAAACACACAGACAGGATTCCCCTATGTAGGATTCATCAACTGCTGAGCATGAAAAGTCCTCTAACAACTTAGTGTCCAAAAATAAAACACTGTTTGAAACTACAAACTAGTATTAGTAGTAGTATTTATGTAGATTTTCCAGTGGAGTTGATTTACATCACTTCAAAACTTCCAAAAACCAAAGACCTACAAAAACAAAACAAGACAAAAACAACATTTTCTCAAATAATCCTACTCTGGGGTTGAAGTATTTCTTGTAGTATTACTCTAGAAAAATAAATATTTATGGGGGTTTAGGGTTAGTGAAGAGTTTTAGTGGATTTTGTTCAAAGCGAAGAGTAAATTGTATGAACAGTTCTCTAAATTCACGCATATGTAACAGTAACAACTATATTTATATTTATATAACCTACAGGAGGCCAACTGTCTATATAAATAAAAAAAACAAAAAAACATCGACTTTCACTATGAGATATAAACCCAGGACCCCACCATCCACTCAGACCTCCTCCATAAAATCAATTTTACTTACAAAATCACAAATTTGTCTCCTCTCTCACGTCAATTAAAGAAAAACATAACAGTAAAACAAAGGGCGAAACCAGGGTCCAATTAGCAACTCTAGCACTTAGAAAGGGTTGTGACTCAATCATGCATTCGCATGGTTTTTGTACTGCAAAACTTTCATGGGTCATCTGTCAAAGTCCTAAAAAACGCGTTTTCTCTCAAATGTGAGAAATAGTGTTCCAGTGAAGGAGACTACTTCAAACTCTTTAAAAAAGGCAAACTTGTTTCTAAAGATGAAAGTCTTATATAAGGAAGATGAACAAAATGTTGACATGAATCAGTAAGAATGGCCATTTTTATTGTGTCTTTGAAGCTCAATTGAGCAGATTATCCTATAAGTGTTTGAACTCTCTTATTTTATTAAGGAGTTATTGTGCCCCCTGTTGGTCTCAATACTTTACTGAAGCTTTTCTGTTCCACAGCAATTGGAAAAAAATACAAAAACCTGTGATAGTATAATCCTACCCTACTTTATTTCAGCCCTACCTGATTCCACATCCAGCGAGTACTTGTCAATGGCCAGGTTCATTGTCTGGTAGGCGGTGTTGGCAAAGTCCTCCAGGATGAGGTAGACAACATTGGTGACACCTCTAGGAACCGGCTTACCGAACCTCATCCTACTGTTCACCACAATGCTGCCATTCCTGAAGTTGAGGATCTCCAGGTTCTTGAAGTTGTTCAGATTAGACTGAAGGTAAGGGACCAGCTTCAAGGTGAAGACAAAGATATATGTGATGAACATTACATATGAATCGACAAGTTTCTATTCATTGTGACCAGATTGTTTGAGTTCTCACCAGTTGTAGGAACCGTTGCTCCAGGGCCTTGTACTCAGCAGAGCTTTTGTTGAAAAGGTCCATGGAGAATGCCATGTTGGTCACCCTGAGGCTGAAGAACACCGTTAGGGCCCTGGCAGGTCGGGTCGGTAGTGCAATGGCATCCAGGTCTGACCCTTGAGCCCCACTGGAGAAGCCACTGCTGTCACCTTCAGTTGCCACACTGCCATACTGGAACACATCAAAGTTGACGTTGATACTTGGCACATCGGAAAAATCGTGCTCGAAGGGTTGGATCTCGATAGAAGGGGTGTTGTTGTTGACTTCCTGAAGCGAGAAATTCGCTGTTTGAAGGATATCACTACCTAATTCCCTTTCTGACGTATTTGTAAAAGTGGTTCCCAAGACTTCATCCTGTGCTGAAGTACCAGGCAACACTTCCATGGATTCTGTTGGAATACCCTCTGTTTTGTTCACAACAACCACCGATGGCGTCAAATGAGGAACATCTGAAGTCAGATCGATCATTGGAACTTCGTCAACTTCTTCATGGTTTGGGTGCTCCTGGAAAACCGGTTCCTCGTCCTCTGGCGCCGAATCTGACACTCGAGTGAATGGTGAGTCCTTCTCAGGTGAGAGCACAATGTGGTCTGGACTTAAAGACGAAGTGAGGAGCAAAGTGGCAGTTGTTGTGGTGGCAACCATGACTTCATCCACAACCAGATCCTCGCCTTGGTGCCCTACCACCGGCACCGTTATCACAGGATCAGTGGTGCTAATGTGATGCTCCTCTAAAATCTCGACCTCACCATGGTCTTTAGTTTCTGGCAGAAGTACTTTGGACTTTTCTGTGAATTGCTCAAGTTCTGCTGGCTCTTCAGTCATTATGCCAAAACTGGACTCTTTGACTGTGACTGTCTGGACTTCTACAAAGGCAGGTGCCTCTTCGGTTGAGGAAGCATCAGTATCAGGGACTTCAGGTACTTCATACACAATACTGACTTCAACCTCCTCCTTCTCAGGTACATCTTCTAAATTAGACCCAACTGTAATAACTGGAAACTCTATTCCTGGTTTAGTAGTTACTTCCACCTCCTTAGTGGTTTCTTGAAGCTTGACTGCAGAATCAGTTGGTCCTGCAAAAACAGGGGCCTCATGAGTCCAAGCTTCAGGTTCAGGAGAATCTGTGACCTGAGCCACATAGGTATGTGGTTCAGTCACTGTGTCGTCATCGTCGTATATGCCGGATGCCTCCACTGTTTGCACTGAAAGTTCAACAGTCAAGGTATCTTTGGGTGAGAAAACAGGTGCTTCAGTGGTGGTGGAGTAGTGAGGATCTGGGCTGATGTGTGGCGTTACCAAAACCTGATCAAAGAAAGGTTCCTCAATGCTTCTGCCTGGCACTGATTCCTGTAAAGCAGGAGCTGTTGTTGTCCACAAAGGGGGAGGATTGGTGAACTCAGCTTCCATTGTAATGAAATCATCTTTCTCCGTGGTTGGCGACTCAACACCAATGGCATCCTCATCCACATCTTCGTCCTCGGTCTCCTCTAGATCAGGCGGCGGTAGCACCTCCAGGCTAATGTCAGTCTTGTCATAGAAGCCAGTCCCGTCAGAGGTTGCTGCTGGCTTCCAGGACCAGAGATCGGCTCCCTGGCCATCTCCAGAGAAACCAGAGCCAGATCCTTCGTCCAGAGCCTGGACAACCTCAGAGCTTGTTTGAGGTTTCACTGGTGAAGGGGGGGCAGTTGCAGAGGAGCCTCCAGGAGCAACTGTATGGTCCCCTCTTGAGATATTGTCTTTGGTGGCAGGAGCATTAGTGAGGAGGAATCCCTCATCTTCAATGTTTCCATTATCTGTAAACCAGAAAAGCACATGGAAGGGTTGAGTCCAGGATCTACCTCCTCAAGGCTCTGAGGTTCAAACTCAAAGGAAATCTAATTTTTAAGATCCAGATGTTTTCACTGTCTCACATCCCAGCAAGAAAACCTTATAGGACCTATCACCTTAATTACATCAATAACCTGCTTCAAATTGTTTGGTTTTCCACTTTTGTAAAGGTTATCTGGGGTTATTTATATGTAAGTGATTCAAAATAATGACATATTTTTGGTGTCTTTTGATGTTTTGAGATCAGAGTAAAAAGACTGTCATTGTTCTTAACACTAAAATGTTGAGTTCCTGTTCTTTGATCAAATTTGAAGCTGTAATTTCAATATACACAAAAATTTCCAATAGACAATACAATATCCAATATACACAAAAGTATATGTAAATTATTGATACAAAGGAAACACGAATGTGAAGCAGTGATCTGGAAATTAGGTTTCTGTTGTCAGAAATCAGCTGATGCAAAAATAATATATTTTCTCCATAGATTTACTCTTTGACTATTTCTTTTTGCAAGTCTGCCAACATTCCCAATGACACCAAAAATATCTATGATGGTCTGATATAGGCCAAGCAAATATCAACTTCCTGATGTTTTGGACAGTTTGGATTCAGCAACTTTCTGTGCATTTATTGAACATTTACTCACTCTCCGGTGCTGCTGGCTCCAGATCAACTGTCTTTTCTGTGAATTCAGCAGCAGCTGGACGAGCTGTACTCTCGTCGATCATGAAGACGTCGTTCTCGCTCACTGCCGCGACCTGAGGGCCTTTCCACTGGTCAAAGGGATCAAACAGGAAGTCATCTTTCTTCAAGACAACGTCGGTGCTTTCCACCTCGTGGCTCGGAGCGTCGGGAGGCTTCTCTGCAGCGAGGACGCTATCCTGAAAGAAGACATTCAACAGTTGAATCAACAATTTGTTTCTTCTGTACCTTACATTTACTTTTCTTTATTTCTGTGTTCAAGAGAAGTAATAGTAAAAACTGTATTGGTTTCTCCTTCTCATTCAGTTTAACTCACCATGTTGTCGAAGGTGTCAGCCGGTCGGCTCGTGGGTTTCACAGCAGGCAACAACTTCTCCACTGCAGAAAGGAGTGGAGGTCCTGTTAGACTCAAAGCATTTCCAGAAACATTATTAACATCCCTTGTCATTTTGTCTCATATAAAATCAAAAGGGAACATACAGTACAAAAAGCTTGAAAATTGCGAGTGTGTTTTTCGACATTTGAGTGAAACAAGTGATTCTCATTAAGCTTTTCTGAGTTTCCTTTACAGCTGCTGCTTAACATCATCTTTAACTAAAAACATTTGAGTCAATGGGAAAGTAACACCTGGGAGGCTCATCACGCTATTTTCCCTTAAAGTATTTTCTGTTTAAACTTAAGTTAAGTCCTAAAAATATTATTATAAAAGTTTTATCCTCTCTCCAATAAAAAATGAACATTTTTACATTCAAAAAGGAAAGAAATAAATTCTGTGCACTGAAGTAAAGACATATTTAGCTTGAATTTAGTCATTTATTGAAACAAGTCAATTTTGCATTGGAAAGAAGGCAGTCATTTCTTTGAAAGACTGCTCCATCTAAACCAGAAGTTCATTAAAATTTATTATTCATTTATTATTGTAAACTTTATTCTTCATATATGTTGAACTGTATACTGTTGCCTGTAGACAAACTTTTCATGTTCAGCTGATCTGCTGTGAAGTGACTAAAGGAATATCTATTTTACATTGAATTGAATTTTATTAATTGGAAGTGCCAAATGAATCCAATTCAAAACTCTCTCTATTTGACTGATCTACCAAATTAAATTAAATTAAAATTAAAGGAAATTATTATGAAATTTGTATAAATTTACAAACCTGTAAGATAAGTCCAACAAAATAGATTTTTTGGAGCGATAAATTTGTTAACTAACTGACCAAATTAAAAAGGAGCAGTGGGCCAAAAAGCAGAAAAATGACTGGGTGGACTCTGACCGTTCTCCAGTTGCAGAGAGTCGGGCGGTGTCTCCAGGCTGCTGTTGGTCATGAAGTTGTCTTTGTGCAGAGCCTCTGTGATGTAGTTGCGGAAGTCGGTGATGGTGTAGACGACAGTGGGTTGCTCGGCGGCTCCGGGGTAATTCCTCTCCACCAGGTTATTCTGCAGAGAGATGAAGTCCAGCGTGTCGTTGGTGATGCCGCTGCTGTCGACTTCCAGAGTGATGGCGTAGTGTACCAGGACCACCAAACCCCTGAAAGGGAAGAAGAAGAAACAGTGAATTGTTGTTTGCGAAGAAGTAAAGTGAGACCTAATGTTTTAATGACTGAGCTTTAAAACAGCGGGTATCTTGACAACAAAAATGTTGCAGCCCAATTTCATCCCCTTTTAACCTGCAAGTAACTTACTGGAAATGCCTGACTGCACAAGACATTAAGTCCATCCTATAATCTGACATCTGTTCATCTTGTCTGTTATTTCACATCTTTGTGACCTCAGATTAATTTCTGAGGCAAGCGTTCAAGAAACCCTCAAACTGAGATTTTTACGACCGTATCAACTTTCAGCTCGATGCTCCAGGCTTCATGCTGAGACGACTCTGCTGCCTTCAGGTGAGTTTAAGAGTCTCTCCGAGCTCACAAAGTAAATTTTACAGTGTGTTCAGAGTGTGACAGGCTAACATGCTGTGGGAGGGGGTGCCTGGACAGAGGGGGGAGGTGGGGGAGGACAGTGAGCCTGTCTTAAATCTTTAAATGTAATCCTGCGGCAGCTGCAGGTGGCTGGCGAGCAGTGAGCATCTTATCCCACTTAAGAGCTGATTGACTATTGTTAAGGTCATTAAGTGGAAATTAGAGCAAAGTAGCAGCAGAGCTCTTATTTACCACGACAGCCAGGTGAAAGGGGCTTTGAGAGGGGAGACAGTCTCTGAGGACACGATGCAGGGTGAGGAAATCCCTCTGAACGAGTCATTTAGACTCTCTGAAATCAACACTTAGAACAACAATATGACTGGGGAGTTTGTTAGGGTTGGAAATACAAGAACCACGCTGATGAGATATTCTTTCAGTAATGTCAAAAATATATTGATAAACAAGTTTGTATTGTAACTTACATTATTATTCTTTGTCTTACTTCTATTTGGAGGATAATCATGCTCTACTACAGTTCCCGTGACGCTTTTGAGGATGGAAACAGGAAGTATGATGAGACTCTCAGTGTTCTCCTCCATGATTACAACACCTGCATGGACCTGTCCCTTTCACCTCACACAGTGTGTTGGCCTCTCTGGACTATATCACCATTGAATATGCACAGTAGTGTTTCTCTCGCTGGCTTCCCGCTCGGCCCATAGACTTTACATTGTGATGACGTCAGAGATTTTTATATCGCTTTTCTCGCCACGAGGAAAGTCTCTTTTATAATGGTGGTCTATGGGGAAAATGCTTATTTTGGGCCGCAGGGGAACTTTTAGCTGTAATACCATGAGTTGCCACTGGGCAAAATTAGAAGCAAGGCTGAGCGCTCTCAATGTATCCAGGTTCTAAATGATGCATTCATGGTTCTGCCTTATACCAAACAGGACAGCTCAAGTTCCCATCAGGCCCTGCTCACTAAAGGGACAGCGGACTCTCTGCAGTATTGTCACAGGTCGATGGGATGGATTTATCAGACTGTTTCAAAACTCTCTGGGTGAATGTGAACTTCACAAGCCTTAACAGTTCAAACAGAAACACAAAGATGCTGCAGTGAAAACATGAAAACCAACAAAACTGAAACATTCCAAGTGTCATTTGTGAAGCCTCCAGTTTACAAAACTGTGAAAAAAGAGAAACTGCAGAGCTACAAATGAATGGTTTAGACAGGTTCTTATTAATATGTAGTGATAAAACTATGTCTGAGAAGTCAAACTTACCGCTCCAGGTCCTTCTGCGGCCTGAGAACAGAAACAAAACATTACATAAATGCATGAAATCAAACCAAAATGAAGGCTCTTAATATTTATTTAAAATGTGTGTTTCTGCATTCGAGTTCTCAAGGCAGCACTAATGCTTTCAAACATGTTCAAAGTTAAATATTTGGACATACAGGACAGTAAGTTAATGGAATTATACTCGGAAAACAAACTGTACCTGAATTCGACGACATAGACGTTCTTAAAGCCCGGCAACCTCTCAAAGGCTTCTTCAATCTGAAATTTAAAGACGGGACATGAAGTTTCATCTTTGTTTGATATTTTTCAGCTTTCCAGATTTGTTATTTGTTTCTGTAAAGTACCAAATAATCTATAACAGTGGAGGTCAAAGAGTCTAATCCTGTTTAGGTTTCTGAAGCAACAGTGAACAATGTTTTGGGCAAGAAATGTTGTATCTAATCAGACAAAAACTGGGCTATTTAAGTCTATGAAAACTTAAAATTCAGTCATTAATCAGAACTTAAACTTTAAAGCCAACCTTTACAGGTCAATATCCATCAATATCCCTATACCATTGTAAGAATGTTTACAAACAAGCCTTAGAGCCCTGATATAAACACATATATACTTATTATATGTTCTATACAAATTCTATATACTTGTTCCTGTATAAATACATCAATAAATCAGTGCAGACACAGAGTTAATTTGTTGTTAGTTGAAACTGTTAGATATCCAGATGTTCAGATAACTGATTTAAAATATCTTTCATGAGGGAAAGGGAACCAGGGAAAGTACATTTGAGCACTAACAGTAAAGACGTTAAGTTTTATCTCAGTTGTTAAAATTGGCTGCTGGAGCCTTCTATTTGGAATTAAAATCAACATTTTTTGGGTCTCAGTGGGCCATGGCTGCACTCTACTGGCTCGACTCTTTTTCTCTGCTTCATTCAAACTCCTGCTGTTCCTATTAGCCCTGTTATCCACTTCATATTCCCTCATTAATGACCCTGACCCTGATATTTAAACCATAAACTGGCTTCCCACGTCACTAACAGTGGAGCGGAGCCTGAAAAACTCCCAGTGGTACGGGAATACACCGGTACTCTCCGCTTTCCTGGCACAGCTTGGTTTTCCACCAACCCAAAGTGAGTCACTGCTCGTATTCTGTATGTTCTCTGATGTTTTCCAGCTCTGTTTCTGCCTCAGCGGGTCGTATAGCTGATAGCTGGCAGGGCCAATGAAACTGAGCTTTAAAGCGTGAAGATCCTTAATGCGTGAAAAACAGGCGAGGCCTTTAAACCAGAGCCCAACTCCTGAGTCTGCAGTTTGTATGAAACCACAAGCAAAGTCAATTTGGTAATAAGTGTGCATCCAGGACGTCAAAGAGGCGAAATGAAAAGGAGGAGGAGGTCTGGGCAGGAACCACAGAGATCACAAAACCTGGCTGAGACCAACCACAGTTCACTGCATCATCTTTTTCTCCAAAATAAGATGATGACAACAATGTGGAGTAAAAATTATTAACATCTCTGTGCAGTGACAAGAATCATCTGTGGCTCAGGGCTTGGTGTTAACGTAGCTACATTGTTGCTGAGTTAACAGCATTGTACACTTAAGATCAGTGTCTACGTTTATTATATCTTCTAGCTGCTGAAATTTTGGTACTCATTTTGCCTTTTTCCAAATAAAGTCGATACAAAAACGTGAATGGAGGTGAATTTGAGGGGAAGCTGCATTTTTTTTTTTTATTGAAGTTTTGCACATATTACAGACACAGGTTAAGTCTCTACTCCTGCCCTACCCTTTCCCCTGTTCCCATACCACCCTTCCCCTCCCACTTTCCCACCCTCCAAACCATGAGTGACTTACATAATTTGACAAAGACAAAAATAGACAGATAGACAAACGAGCAGATGAACAGATCGGACAGTACAGACAATACAGAGAGACAGTACAGTCAGTACAGACAGTACAGACAGGACAGACGGACAGGATAGACAAACATATACACAATTATTATAGACCTTGAATGACAGAAGAAATGGGGAGAACGATAAATGAGGTGAGATGTAATAATAATAAAAAATATTGTAAAGAAAAGAAAAAATAATAATAATAATAATAATAATTGAGATGTCCAAAAATAAATACATTAAAAAAAAAAAAAAAATTAAAATTAAAGAAAATACTAACAATGATTAAAAAAAGTAGTATCAACAATAATAAAAAAATTAAAACAACGGAAATATATAACAATATAAGTAATAAGGGTGATATTAAATAACATGAAATGACAGAGGAGTAGAAAAGAGAGAAGAAGAAGAAGAAGAAGAAAAAAAGGATAATAGCAACAATACATACTAATGAATACATAACAATGAAAGTAGTTAGGATGATATTGATTGAGGAGAGAGAAAATAATAATAATAATGAAATAAAATAGAAAATAAAAATTGTGTGATTGTGTTTGTGGGGGGGATTAGTTCATAGGCAAATATAGTGAGTATATGAAAGGGGCCCAGGATTTTTCAAATAGTGTGGTTTGGTGTTGAGGTTTAGCCATTGTGTAATGCTGATTGCCTTTCTATTTTTCCAGTTTAACAGGATGGTTTTCTTGGTGATGGTGAGGGCAGTGAGTATGGGTCTGTAGTTTTGGATTGGTGGGTTGATACCTGAGAGATCACCAAGTAGACAGAGGGATGGAGAGAGAGGGATGCTACAGCTCATATCGAGGGATATTCTGTCAGTGACTTGTTTCCAGAAGTGATGCATTGGTGGGCAGAGCCAGGTGGTGTGGTAGTAGCTGTCTGATGTGTTCATTGAGCAGTGTGAGCATGTATCTGAGACTGAAAAACACATTTTTTACATCTTGTGTTGAGTGATGTGTATTCTATGGAGGAATTTGTATTGTATTAGCTGTAGATTAGTGTTTTTAGTCATTGTGAAGGTATTTCTATAGATTTGGGTCCAGAAGTCTATGTCAGGAGAGAGTGATATGTCTTTATTCCAATCTTGGGTGGGGTGGGGGGGTGTAATGTTGAGTCTACAGTTGATATTAGTTTGTATAATTTGGAGAGTTGTTTCTTAGAGCTGACTATCTTATTTATTTACTCAAGGGAGTGATTGGGGAAGCGGCATTTGAAATTTGTACTTATCGTGAGGATGGCTCAAATAAATGAACATATAGAACTATAGATGATATAAATGTGTACAAAAATTTTACTATTGTAGAATTTATACAAATATATATCTATCTAACCAAAATTATGACTTTGACCTGACACTCCAAACCTTAAAAATGTACATATTCCCTTAAAATTATCAATATGTTTACTCCACACCAATCTTAAACTATTTACTGTATTTAAATATAGAAAACAGATCAGGTCATCTTCACATTCATAAACCAGAAACCTTGGAAAAATCATCTTACCCTGTGCGTGAAGTGTCTGGCCAGCTGCTGGTAGTGGAAGCTGCTCGGGTCTCTCAAAGCATCATTGTAGGTTTCTCCTCTCAGTTTGAGAGTCAGCTCCACCACCTGGTCCTTCAGGGACCTCGGTGGCCATAGCAAGGTGTTGTCTATCTCGTTACCGAACTGAGTGTGGGAACATTCAGATATGTTTGGCATATATCTCATTGGTACTGGGACTGAAAATTGTCAGGTGATAAGCCGACATTCAATTCATAACTAATTCATATACAGTATTCTTACCAAGTTCTCCTCTCCTTCCTCCATCCCAAAGCCCTTGTTTCCAAGTAAGTCGTCATCTACACTGTAAGGACTCTCTGTTATATCAGGGAAGTTTCCATTGTTGTACTCCACTACGTACTTGTACTTGTCTAAAAAGATAGTGGGGGTAGGCTCCTCCGTGGCATCCACTGCAGTACTTTGCGCATTCTCTGAAGTGACTTCCACAACAGTCTCTGGGATGATTTGGTCTAGAGACTCAGATGTGACCTCTACTGGAGCCTCTGTCATGATTTCCTCTGCATCTTCTGCTGAAATACCTGGGGAGATAACCTCCACTTCCTTGGGGACAACCTGGACACTGTCCTCAATTGGGATGACATCTTCTTCAGGTGAACCCTTGAGGACAGGCTCATCAGGTAACTCTTGGGTGACCTCCTCAGATTCAATGGTTTCTCCCACTGTGGTAGTCCCTGGATGAGTCACAACCTCTGGAGAAATTACACTTGGAGCTTCTGGAACAATTTCTTTCTCAACTTCATGGAAAGATTCTGAGTCTGAAACTTCACTCGTAGGTTCAACCACTTGTGTAGTGCTCTTGGTGGTTTCTGGTTGTGCTTCTACCTCAGAGTCTCCTGGAAGTTCCACCTTTACCTCTGGTTCAGGGGTTTCCTCCACTTTAGTTTCAGGCAACAAACCCTCTGTATCTTCTGGAACAACAACAATAAGTGGAGTGATCACTTCATCAGACTCTGGAGTGATTTCATCAAAAGTCTCTGGGACCACTTCCTCTGAAACTTCTGGTTGAAATCCTTCTTCTTTCGGTTCCGCAACACCACTGTCTTCCTCCATTATCTCCTCAAAAGTTGCTTCTTCTCGATCCTCCAATGGTTCCTCTCGGGTTGCTTCTTGTGTTTTATCTAAAGATATTATGGCAAGATCTGATTTATCCTCATTGGCTACTACTTCAGGTTCTTGTGGAGATCCTCCAGTGGGTGCCTTCTCTTTTGTAACTTCTTTTATGACTTCTGCTTCTTGTGGTGGTTCTCTGGTGGGTTCTGTCTTTTTTGGAATCTCTTCAACAATTTCTGCCTCTTGTACTGGTTCTCCAGTGGGTTCTGCTGACTCCTCCGCATTTTTTTCCACGTGTTCTGCTTCTTTTGCTGGTTCAACTGTGAGTTCTGTTTCTTCTGCAGTTTCTTCTTCAGGTTCCACTTCTTGTGATGGTTCTCCTTTAGGTTCTATCTCTTTGGCAGTTTCTCCTAGAGGTTCCACTTGTGCTGGCGCTTCTGAGGGTTTTATTGACTCCTCTCCAAGTTTTGATTCTTGTGTTGGTTCAGTTGTGCTTTCAGTCACTTTTGCAGTTTCTTTTACAAGTTCTGCTTCTTTTGCGTCACCTACTGTAGGCTCTACTATTTCTACAGTTTCTTCTACAGGTACTGGTTCTTGTATAGTTTTTACTGTGGTTTCTGCTTCTTGTACAGTTTCAGTTACATCTGCTCCTTCTTTCTCTACAGGTTCTATAGGTGCCTCAGGTCTCTTATCTCCACCTTCAATTGGTTCTCCTGGAACCTCAATTCTTTCCTCTCTTTTTTTTGTAGTCTCCTCAACTGTTTTTACTGGCCCTTCTTCAATGATTGTTGTTTCTATTTCAGCTTCAACTGGTTCTGTTGTGACATGTACAGAAGCTTCTACTGCATCATCTACCATAAATGTTGCCTCCTCTGTTTCTTTGGGTAGTTTTTCCTCTGCTGTTTTTCCCATTTCCTCTTCTGCCACAGTGACATCTTCGGTTTCAACTGGTAGTTCTTCTGCTGTTTCAGCAACAACAGTCTCAGTTTGGTTTTTTACATCTGTCTTTGCTGTTATTACCTCAGTGGACTCCACTTCAACAGCAGCTTTGGTTGTCTCATCTTCAATAACAATTGAAGCTTCTTCATGTTTGACTTCTGCTTTTACCTCCTCTTCTGGCTTTTCTGTTGCCTCTACTAATATTTCTTTCTCCTCTGGTGTATCTTCATCGGTTGCCTCAATTTCACCCACTGTAGTATTTGGTGGTGTCTCCTCAGTGACATAGGAGATGTCTTCATCCCTGTCATCTTGTAAGATCACTTCAAAAGGCTCAGAAGTAACCTCAGCCACTAGTGTTGGTTTGTCCTCTGGCACTTTGCCCTTGTCAATGTCATTACTAACTTCTACTGCTATCCTGTCTGTTGTGGTCAGAATAGACGCCTGGGAAGTAAGCTCAATTTCTACAGCCGGTACAGATTCTTGTTCTGGAGTCACATTTATAAATATTTCAGCTTCTTCTTCTGAATCTTGATTTGTAACCAGAAAAACAGTCGGAGTTGCATCTGTGCCAACTTTGATTTCATCTTGGCTAACTTCTAAAACAGCCTCTGAAGGATGTTCTGCAGGTGGATTCTGTATGTCACCTTGAGATTCTCCAAGAACTGCCACCTCAGCTAATTCAGGTGCATCTGGTACTGCTTCAATGATCTTAGTGTGTTCCTCTCCAATCTTATCAGTTACTTCTACAACTGAGCTAATATCCAAAGATTTGTCTGGAATTTCTTCAACTTCTGGGGCCACAATGCCCTCAACAGTTGTCTCATGGATATGCTCCGTCACAGCTTCTGACTCAGCATCAGCAGCAGGCTCCAGGGTTACTTCCTGCTCTAATTCTTCCAGTGTGGCAGCTTCTGTAGCAGATATAGTGGGCTTTGCAAGGACCACGGCAGTAGCTTCTGTGAATACCTCTTCAGCCACAACCTCTGAGGGTGGCTCCTCACCTTGTGGGGTAACTTCTTGAATCACCTCAGAATCAGGTGCATCCACATCTTCAGGGATGATCTCAAGGATCTTGTCATTTTCCACTACAGCCTCCTCTTCAGTTGTTCCTGGGACAATTTTGTCTTCCCCCACTTCCTCAACAATGCCATCAAAGGGCTTGTGAGTAACAGAGTCACCAACCTCTGTGGCAACCTCCACGGTATCCTCTGCAATGTCCTTACCATACACTTCTTCAGACTCCAAGGGAACTTGTGTGCCAGTGACAACCAAAGATGGACTTTCTGAAATTATGCTACCTCCAGTCCCCTTGACTTCTTCAGCGTCTCCTGGTCTGGTAGCAACCGCAGGCTCAGAAGTCAAATCCACAGGAATCTCAGTCAAGGTTGTTGCAGCCTCTTGAGCTAACCCTTCGCTTGCAGAGTGTGGAGGGGTCCAATCAGTGTCCTCAAAGCCTGGTGGAAGGCCATCTTGGTCCATTGCAATTGTATCTGATTTGATGATGATGACATCTCCTCCTGTAAAATGACAATATAGATAAAATGACATAATTAGGACAATGGAAAGTAAATTTACATCCATCTATATCTCAACTGTGAACACTACAGCTATAGAGTGTTAACTAACAGGACTTTACTTCCAACCCAAAGCTCCATTGAAAACCTGCTGTAGCATCCCCATGGAGCAATCACCTTTCCCATCTAGAAAAATTCATGGTATTTTCATGTTCCTGCATCAGACACTTTTCCTGAAGGACTGTAACTGTCATTGTGAATATGTAAATAATTTGTCATATTTTTTTAATTGTTTTTTCTTTTGAAACAATCTCAAAATAAGTTCCACTGCCATATTAACATAATACAAACAGCTACAAATCCAGCATATCTACCCCTGCTCAGTCCACACAACAATCACATGTAGTTGTGATCTCACTAACCCTGATGATTGTCCTGCAGTAACTCAGTCACGTCTCCATCTCTATCCAGCCTCCCTCCATATACCAGACTGCTGCCGGTAAATAGGCTTACAGATCTATTCTGAGAACAGAGCGTGTGACGGGAATCAGCCTACTGAACCCACTCCTCCGTCACATAAGACAGATTGGGGTGTAAGGTGAGGGACTGCACCAGACAGCAGACTTTAGGTGTAAAGGTGTAAACTTGAACAGTCATTTAGGTGTGTACAACCATTGCAGTTCACAATTCCACATTTTGGGTCCTCACCCATCATGGGGTCAAAAAAGACTGAATGGGTCACTAAGAGGTCATCAATAAGACACCATTAACTACATATTGTCTGATGAAGTCCATGAATAAAAAAGATTTTCTGCTACCTTCAAGTTTAAGTTTAAATTTTACAGAAATTTTTATAATTCTAAGTTTGATCAATTTTTAATTGCCATAGTATTGGTAAAAAAAAAAAAGTATAAATACATTATTGAAATCAGCACTTTAAAAGTGTGTGGTGAATCATTTTTATGCATTTCACATGCATACATGAACAAAACTAATTACAGTAAAATATTTTCTTGATTGAACTTGTTGCATGTCACTGCTAAATGAATGTAATGTAAAATAATTTCCCCTTTTGTCCAAAAAGTTTGAAAACCATTGATTTAAACTATGAGAAACACACTGACTGGTAGCTTTTCAATGTGAAGAAGACAGCATGAAATATCCTAAGTCACATTTTTTGTCATTCACAGTTTGAATGACATGAAGTAGTAGACTTTCCTGAATCTAATAATCAGAAGATTCTGTTTAGATTCAAATGTTTTTAAACCTACAGAAAAAGCAGAATCTACTTGCCTGTGAATGGAAGGCATGTTAGTATCTCAATCTCAAACCAAAATGGTTTAAATTGTCAATGCTTTCAAGTTTATAAGTATCAAACTAAGCATGCTACGGTAAGACGAAATGATTGAGAGAGCGTGCTCCAGGTGTGTGTTTACCTGGTAGAGTTACTGATTCTCCATTCTGGACGGCTGTATTCTCAGAGCTGCAGGAGAGACAAAGAGACAGCAAAGCGTTTAGAAAACAACCAAAACCAGCTGACAGACTGAGGACGCTAGCAGCAGTTTACTGTTGTTGGAAGACTGCCGAAGCTGAAAACCAAGTATAGAGCCAAATTACTTTAGATTTGTCAGATTTAGTTGATCGATCAGTTAGAAAATCCCAAAAAGATTAATCAGTAACAACTTTTAAGTAAAAATATCAAAAATTGTCGGGTTACAGCTTTTCCAACGTGGAGATTTGCTGCTTGTCTTTGTCATATATCACAGTACATTATATATCCTTGGACTTTAGAGTCAGGCCAAATTAAACAACAAAAATGTTATGTGGATTTTCTCACTGAAAAGAAAAATCAATTAATCACGAAAACAATCCTTAAAATTAATTGATAAGGAAAATAGTAATTAACTAGTTTAACTAGCCCTAGTTTAAGTGTTCCTTTAATTATTATACTTCTTGAGACGAATAAACCCCACTACGTTATGCTAATCACCAGCAGGAAACTGAAAACAGGGCTGTTTTTCATAGCTCATGAAAAGTTTTAAAGATACCGTTTTTACAGGACGGCTATTAAACAGTCCAAACTCCGTCCAAGTGAACAACATTTAAAATAACAGACATGATCTTTATTGTCCTGAACAGAAAACATCAGTAAAGTGGACTTCTGCATTGCTCAGAAAAAGCAGATTGTAGAATTTTTAAAGGGAATTTTCACCAATTTTAAGATTTCTTTCATGCTTCACAGTTCAGTTAGTGTTTCCCATCTGGAAACTTAAAAATGTAATTAAAAAAATATTGTTTTCCAACATTAACAAGAATTTGGGTGCAGGAACTCCCATTCAATGTCAATGACAAAACATCTGTGAATCCTTAAAATAGTTGGCATTCCCCTTTAAAATCCATTACAATGCAGCTATTGCACCAC
The DNA here is from genome assembly GCA_037974645.1 of Hollardia meadi. Lineage (NCBI taxonomy): Eukaryota > Metazoa > Chordata > Actinopteri > Tetraodontiformes > Triacanthodidae > Hollardia > Hollardia meadi. Next base: position 7,069,429 of record JBBPCS010000878.1, on the reverse strand, counting down.
AGCTGGGTCAAGGCATTTTTACAGTGACAATTAACAAAAGCCACACGACTGTAAAATGTGCAACACACCAAACAAAGCGAAGATAACAAACAAGCATCTTGCACACAAAAACACTTGAGTTTGGCTCCTCGACATCTGGCTCAGCGATAAGCAAGCAGCAAAGCACTTCTGAGAGTTTTCTGTTTCCCCCTAGTTTTTATTAGTCTCATGCAGTTTTAAATACACGTACATAATAAAAAATGTTTGTAGCCCGGTAGGGAAATGCTTAAAGCACATACCAAACAGCAATGTCCACAATTCAATCTGTAATGTAATAACCCCATACTATCTGCTTTTCAAGAAGGGCAATAAAACATATAAGAACATAGTGGACATTTACAGTACAAGAAAACTGCAACAACTGCTATATTGTTAAATAGTGTATATATATATATATATATATTACATATATATAATATTTTTGGATTGTTTTATTAATTTCTAGGTGAACTGACTCCAGGCCAGCTTGTTAGGTCAGTGTTAGGTGTTTGCAGGCCTACCTGCATGGTGGAGGGCCTGTGGTGATGGGCACACTGCAGCAGGTGATGAAACACAGCACAGGTGTCAATACACAACCACTTTTAGTTTATACCTTTCTATAATGGCACAGTTGCTATTGCAAAGAAGTTTAACAAGCCACATAGTTTGGTATCATGTTTGAGTCGTATTTCCTTTAAAATCCATGAAACATTATTTTACAAAGAGGGTGATCTGAAGCAAATCAACCTGTTACAAGACTTTTGGATTATCTGTTGCCATACAAAAAAAATTTTATTTGAATGAACTCAAAGGTATCCAACTGCAGTGTACATCCAATCAAATATTATCTTATGTATTTTGCTTCTATAATTGAGGCGTAAAGACCTTAATTTCTTAAAACAATTAGAACATTAATGAGAGAACATTGTAATGAGTGAGTTTCCAATGGAGATAAACTTTTCATTTGCTAAATCAATTAATTATAATATTTTTTTTATTTTTAATAGGTTCATGAACACAACACTAGAACATGTGACTTGCTAACAAGACAGAGTTTTAAACTGACCTGTTCATCGCAGCAGCCATGGTAACTCTCTGAAAGAAACACATCATCAGCAAAGAAATGTATTGCGTATAACAACTTAATAAAAACAAAAGTATAAGCATGAGAGAAGAAAGGACAACTACAAAATAATGCTAATAGGTGAATGCTAAGGCTAATAGGTTGGTTAATTTTTTGTGGTCTCTAATCAAAAGTTTTATCATGAGCTGATTTTATTTTGTTAAAATTCTATGTGTGTTGGGAAGCTTTTGAAAGAAGTCAAAAGTTTGTACACCAAAACACCTTATAACCTTTTAATTTTATCATATAATAACCATATAATATTACGTTTAATAGTTTAATTAATGGTAGTAGTCATACCATATGTTTTATATGTTTTATTTTTTTTAATGTATTTATGTATTATTCCAATGTACCTATATTTATAATATAGTAATATGTAATGTATATACAGTATAGCTTTCTATTTCTATACTTTTGACTTTTGACAAGTCACTGTACTACCTTTGTAAGGCTTTTTGTGTTGTAGTACTGTAATATGACGTAATATTTCTGGACATATAAGTTCACATACATATTTGTACAATGTAAAATTAATATTATAATGTGTGTAATATATAGCATTTTCTTTCCTTTAATTTCATATTAAACTACTGCTTATCTATCTTATCATATAGTTTGTTGTCACCTCAAAATGTAATATTAAACACATAATTTGCAAAAACCCAATGGAGACAAAGGTTAGCGTTCTCACATTGTTGGTTGTAATCATGCAGAAATATAAAAATAAAAACAAAATAAAGGTGTACTCACACTTCTGATTAAGCTGGTGTGTTCTTCTGATTGGCTGAAGAACCTGCCAATGTCCATGACGCTGACGGAGCCGTCCATGCAGCGACTGACCCAGTCCTGGTACTCTTCTCGCTCCGGCAGCCGGTCCCAGAAGATTTTAAAGGCTTCCCACACCGTCTCCTGACACACTAAAACAGACATGCAAGCATGTTACAAACAAAAACTAATCAAATTGCAACCTTTAAATAAACGTCTTCTAACATGAGGAGCAAATTCTAGGTCCCCATAACAGAGGAAGGTCCCCGAAACGTGGTGAGTTTACAGGTTTGGGGTGAGCACAAAATAATACATTTCAAACTTAAATCTGTCCTTGTATTTTTTTCCATACATTTACATGTGTTTACATACACAATTATATTCTTATGTGATTTTTCTAACTGCTTTTACTGCTCAAAATTAGCTGGTTTGTGTCTGCTCTAATGTTAAAGTTTGATTAGGCGCACCTTCCTTGACGCAATAGGCAAGACTCCTCTGCAGTGGCAGTAAACGCAACACATATAAATGATGATAACTGTGCTATATTTAGAGTTTAACAAGATATTTAGAGCAGACAAACAGTAATATTAATTTTGATAAACAGCAGGGCTACAGCTATGTACTCAGAGTTCTGCCAGATCAGCTACAACACAAGAACTCACACTGGGACTCTCTCAAAGGTCCATAAATGTGCTCCAACTAATTAAGCTTAAAGCAAAGATGTTTTTCCTCTTCAAACATTGATGTTTTGTAAAAGAAAATCGAACTGTGTAACACTGTCCACCAAGATTGGCCAAACACACTAAAATGGATGTCCTAATTTGGGTGCAAAATAGACAAACAGGTACATTTGGAGGATATTGGCAATAAAGGGCGAACCTGACCAGAACTGAAGAAAATGTCAGGAAAAATTAGCCGTTTGGTGACATTTATAATGGATAAAGCTTAGCCTGATGACTATCTGAGAGAGTGACAGAAATTAGTTTCTACTAGTGGCTGTGTTTCATTTGTGATGTTGCTCTTCATTTTGCTTTGAGTACTGAGGAAAGGGAATGTTTGTACCTTAAAGGTAAAACTAGGTAATTTGCCTGATATACAAACAATTGTTATCATGTGATCAAAAATACTTGGATCACCTGATAAACAATTAACCATTTCAATGACAACTGAGCAAACTCCATCCACTGACAAAGGCCACAAGACGTGGCTGAAAGCTTCGTAAAAAACTATGCAAACGCAAAAACTACTGGGTGAATTTCAATGAAACTTAGTGGGAGGATGGGGAATGGGCCAAAGAAGAACCCATGAAATTTTGGTGTGGATCCGGATAAAGGGGTGGATCCAGGAATTTTTATCACTTTCATTAACATTGCGAGATAAGGCGTTTTTCCACATTTTGCAGGCATATATATGTAGGAGGTAGGTATCTCAAATAAAGATCCAAATAAAAATCTGGATTTTAACTGAGAGTAAATGACCTGTTAAGATGGTCATGTATTTGCTATGCATCTGGCTCTGCATGACCTCTGACCTCTCTGGGATCGGCTGCCTTTAATGACAGCAGAGTTGGAGTTTAAGCTTGTAAGTCACTTTGGATAAGAGCTTCAGCGAAACACCTAAGGTGTTAAAGGGAAAAACATGGACCAAAAAGGGAATTTCTGCACATCTGAAACACTCAAGACAAGAAAAAGAACCTGTAAGCTAATGGGAATCCAAAGCCAGAAAACCAACGTACCTCTGAGGTGAAAGTATCCCAGATGGTTGGCGATGGCCTGGTCAAATGTCTCCTGAGTGCAAAGTTTGACTCCACTGGGAAACAAGATATTCCTTTTTCTTCGAGTTAGAGCAACGTGTCGTCTGTATAGAAGCTCATCTGAGCCCAACGGCTCGGCCAAATATTCGCCATGCTCCTCCGAATCCACACTCCAGTCGCGTGTGGCATCTGTGGGCGTTGGAAAATCAGAAACCTCTGAGAGACATTCAGTGGTAGAAAGTACTCTTACAGTAACTACATTCTCTACTTTTTTTTTACAATTATCTGAAAGCTGTAGTTACTTTGGATTCATTTGTGTATTAAAATTTTGTTTCTTCTTCTTTCATTCCCGAGGTTGGGAACCACTGGACTAAACTAGCTAATCGTATATAAAGTACTTCAAACTAGCTCCACCTGGAGCAGCTACAACAATAAAATGCTGCTCTAACATTGACGTATCAGTATTAACACTCATAGTGAATGAGTACTTTTACTAAATGAAGCTGACAATACTTGTGTACTTTTACTTGAGTGGGATATGTAATGCAGGACTTGTAATTGAGTATTTGACACTGATGTATTGGTAAGGATCTGAATGTTTCTTCCACCACTGAGTGAAAATATAAATATCTGTTAATTAATAAAGTAAACCCAGTATCATACAAACCTGTTTCCATGTAGATGTAACCTGACAGCAGCACAGCCCCGAGCGCCCACAGCGCCATCCTCCCACACTTTCTTGCCATTCCTCAAAAAGATCTCAACATCCAGCCCCGGACTCGCTGCTTCTCAATTTCCACCTCCTCAGCTCATCAGCAGCTCCCGTCTCAGTCATCCATCCACCATTTCGCACAGCATTTGGTCAAAACAAAGCAGGAAAGGTGGATATTCCCCAGAACTCGGGATGGTCCTGACGTGGCCTCGTTGGGCTGCTCGCTGCTCTCAGGTGAGCAGATGGGACTGAGCTGCCGGGGAGATTTTTTTTCTCTTTGCTGTAATCCTATTTGTTAAGCTGCTGGAGTGGGTGACCGTCAGAGCCACTGCGCACCAGTGCAACAGGTCAGTATTGCTTACTGGAAATCAAACAAACAGGCTGATTATGACCAACAGAAACACAAACACTCAGGAGTTTACACAACAGGTCATCTTTAAAAAAAAAAGTAAATTAAAACTCAAAATTAATGTATGAGTGTTCATGTAGGATTGTTGTGTTTCTGTCTGGGCACTCCGACAGCTACGCAAAGGTTAATTTCCCATGATTCCTCAGTGTAAGTGACACTTTTATTGAGGTCTAATTGATACAGGTGTGAATCTACAAAAGTGTCTCATTTTCAGTCTTCAACTCTTTAAATTAAATAACAGGATTATTATTAATTAGTAAACAAATGACCATTTAATTGACTTATTGTACTAGTAAATAAAAACTAAAAACAAAACAAAAATTTAACAAATGTTTAAATATTTCTTATACATAGTAAATATGATATATACGTGTTACTGTAAATAATAATTACTATTTAAAAGACAAATTCTGCTAATCAGTGTGAAATACTTATCTATTTACTGGAAGATTGTTGTACTTTTGTTTGACAATTGACCCCCCAAAATCAGATGCAATATGCTGAAAAACAAAGTTTCCAAAAATAAACCAATAATCTGTCAATGCACTCCATTAATTAATTGATGCTTAAAACACTGCAGTTTGAGATTTGTACTGTATATTAGAATGTCTATAAAGGTTGGATTTGCATTGGCTGGTTGTTGAAGTGAATTGAATTAGACTGTTTAAGGACCTTTAAATCTTTAACATGAGACTTTCAATTTGTATGAGAAAAAAGTCCACAAGAAGTTTAAAAAGAAGCATATCAGAAAAATAGTCCCAAAAAAAGAATGCCAGATGTGTTTGAGGTTGTAATAACAACTAGCAAACACAGTCGGGGAATTTAACCAGCCAGAATTCAACCAGAATCCAGTCGGAATCCAACTGGGATCACAGTCAGAGCGCATCAGCTGGGAATCAGCCAGGTGGTCGTTGCGGCAGACTGATCACAGCGGATTACCTGAGCGAGCTATGAGGTCACATTGAGCATTAAAAGGTCAAAGGTGATAGTGGAGCACTTTGCCTCAAACCCCAAATGTTTGTAAGGTTGCACTCTTTGCTTTTCCCTACTTGCTTTCACTAAATCTGTTGAAACCTAAACCTCGTTTATGTGAGTAGTAGTATAAATACAACAGTAATCACATACAGTGTACATGTAAGATAAGTAAATACATAACACAAAAACGGTTTAGGAACGTGATCATTTTTGTCATTTGTTTTATTTGTTTTTGAACTTTGAACCAATATTTTAAAAAAATGTAAATATTTACTACTGGCATACTGTGCCAGGTTTGTTGATTTTTAGGTTTTCTGATATTGTAGCTCAGCTTAAGTTAATACAATATTTAATAAAACTGTTTCCAGCTTCAGAATTTTTCACATAATCCAGTTTTTTTAAGTGATTTATTGATCTTAGAATAAAAAAAGTGCTCTTCTGTTTCAGTATATCTGAATAATGAAATAAAAATAATGGTTTGGTAAATCTAATATGAAATGCAATAACTCACTATGTTATTGTCATTTATTTGGATTGAGAAAACTTTTAATTGAAAATTCTTTCATGTGGGTCATGTTAATTTATGTTTAATCAATTTATGTATAACAAAATGTCTTAAGTATATAATATATCAATATTATTAATAGTAAAAAAAATTATAAAAAGTAGTATTTTGTAAATATTAATAAAAAATAAAGCTGTTATGAAGTTCTAAGTTCTGAAAGAAATCATTGTCATATAAATCATATTATTTTCTGAAGTTCCTGTTACATAGTCCAAAAACATATATATATATATATATGTTTTATTATATTATATACTGTATATATATCTAATAAATTCTAAATCAGTTTACTTATGGTGATGACTTTATTTTCCTGGCTATTGATCAACAAACAGATCTTTTAATTAGTAACTGAATTAGTAACAGTCAGTTTTCAATAATTAGACTCGTCCTCGTCCAGACTCTGACCCCCCGCTGGATCACACAGTCAACAATAGCAGACATCTTTTATTGGATAATAGGATTAACGGGAAGAAGAGGAGAGGAAACAGGAGGGGGCGGGGGGCATGTGAAAAAAAAAATTCTTCTTCTGCACTTGTGTTCAAGTATTTTTGATTAATACTAACGTAATTATGATTGTGTTATGTTTTTTGAAACCGTTTAAATTAATCCCATTTCCCAGACAGAAGTTAGTTTGGAGTCGGCCTCCAGCAGCGAGTCAGGATCAGTTTTACATCTTGAGGACTCACTCAGATTATTTTTGGGAAGCGGGATGGAGACTTCATAGAGGCCCTAAATCTGTTTTATCTTAACCTCCCATCGCTCAGATTAGCCATAATCTATGGCTGCTGGGGCAAAACACGACCTCATCATGTGTGTCTCCATTTTTAGACTCTAATGGTTCCCTGAAGAGAAAAATTTGTCTCTATCATCAATGAACATTTATATATACATGTTATAAAATAAGAAATATTTATTAACATTTTTAACATTCCTTGTTCCTTGTATTCTTTTATTTATTTGCTGCTCGTCAGTTTACAGTTGATAAATGTTCATATTTTTAATATGTAAACATTTCAAATGTTTTATATTTTAAGTTTTGTTTTCAATAATCGGTATCTTTAATATACATGTTTCAATTCTTGTTAGATTTAATTGTTTTTAATAAAAACAAACAATAAATTAAAATTTTACAAATGCGGTATGTAAATACTTCTCTCATGCTAATTGTTGATATTTACAAATGTCAAGGAACTACTAATATGTGCAGTATTCATAATGTATTTACTGATCTGTGTGCAGGATTTTAAGAACACTATCTGTTTAACACGTTTTCACTATGATTTAAACTAATTAAAACTTTATTTGTATTGTTTTATATGAACATCTGTGACTGTAAGAGTTAATGCTTGATAGCACAGTATAACATAGCTGTAATCATATGATGAGGTATATGATTATGTACCCGATTACACACACATTTATATGATTACACACATGAATAAAACTTTACAGCTTGTAATAACATACTTATTGACTGCAGTTAAACCACATCATTATGTTATGCTCTGCTATGTTATGTTTTTCCATCAGTTACACATTATTTTTATGAGTTAAAGCTGTTAACAAATCTATTAAAAATGTTATCTGTTGATCACTGAGAGTACTGTCAGCCTTGTACTCCTCCAGTCTTATCCAGTTAATAAGCTGTAAGCTGATTGGTCCTCAGCGGGGGGCGCTCTGTTAAAACCCCCAAGATGACCAAACCAGCCCCGACACACACAGCTATAGACACGCACACCACAGAAGAAGTAAAGTACATAATAAGAAAGAAGAAGATGGAAATGGAAGAAAAAGACAACAAAAAAGGGAATTATGACGTGATGTTACATCACAAGATGAAAGAAATATGTGGTGATTCAACAAACACACACACACTGATAGTAATCCAGTGACATCTGACCTCGGCTTACACAAACACTCTCCTCACTTCAGACACTGACATCACTGATCCATCAACACTTAATTAACTATTTCATTCATTATCACCTCACGACAGCATGAGCATGGTACTATCAACTTCTTCACCACCATCTTATTGGCATGGTACCATGAATTATATACATATTCTCTTATTTCTAATAATACCATCATCATCTTTGAGATCTTTGCTATATTTGTTGAGTACTTGGCCCTGATTTTTCCAACAATTTTAAAACCCATTTCATTTGAATATCTGTCACAAAACTTCCAGGAGAGAGTCAGAGTGAGGATATATATATTACTTCATCCGTGAACTTAGATGAGTCACGTCAGATAGATTTTTAATAGCAACGGTGGTTGTTTATCAACAACTCCCATGATTGCACCCAACTTCACTCCATCATCAAACTATGTCTTTTTTGTTTTGATCAGGGGCGTAGGTTTGGCTTGAAAGTTGGTAGGGACACATGGGTGGGGTGAAATGTGCTGTGGTGTGCCAACAATTAAAGCAATACATCACAGGGTCTAGGTTCTATTCTAAATGTTTCTAAATATATTATATTCTCTTATATTCTAAATTTATCAGATTTACTTACTTGTCAAGATCAATAATAGTATTATAATAATAATATAGCCTACTCTCAGGGAAGTACATTAACTTTACATTCCTCTGTTTTATCAAACAACCTTTGCCTA
>JBBPCS010000878.1:7004999-7018960 GCA_037974645.1 Hollardia meadi | reverse complement strand
TGTGTGTGTGTGTGTGTGTGTGTGTGTGTGTGTGTGTGTGTGTGTGTGTGTGTGTGTGTGTGTGTGTGTGAAGGAAATTAGACTGCCTCATTATTCAAATTGGCTTGGAGGAGAAACGCAGCGCTCGCCTCGTTTACGCCTCGACACAGAGAGAGAGGGGGAGAGAGAGATCTGTCACTCCCTCCCTCCCTCCTTCATCCCTTTCTCTCCTCCTCCGTCTCCCCGTTCTGTCATTCATCATCCTTTTGTCCTCCCCTCACCGTCGCCTCTTCCCTCTCTTCCTCCTCCGTCACTCACAATCACCTCCTTCCCTTTTCTTCCTTCTCCTCTTTTTTTTCCCTTCTTCCTCCTCTTCATATCTCCCTCCATCACTCACCCCTACCCTCCTTCCTCCCCCTTCAATCTGTCAGTCCCTCCTCCCCCTCGTTCTCCCGTTCTCAAATTACATCCTCGTTGCCGCCTCGTTTCTCATCCCGTCGCCGGGGGCTGTCGCCCAGGACCGGCAAGGGCGCTAAACGATTTCCCACCATGCATCACTCCCCTCACGCACACACACACACACACACACACACACACACACACACACACACACACACACAAAATTTCAGCTTATTTCACGTTGTAGAATCCACAGTTGACTTGTTGATGGAGCATAAAGGAATCAAATCAGTGACAAATATACACTTTTTTTAATGTTAGTTCAATTTCAAGCTACAATTCGGATGTCGCGATATACCGATATTGACGATAACCGTGATATTTAAAAATGAAATGCTAATATTGTGTAAATGATCCACTGCAGATGGATCTTCTATCAGTTCTATATCAGTTCTATAAGTGTACTTGTCCTTTCTGTACATTTTTGTTCAGTTGTGGTTGCAGACTCTCTCTCCACCTCCCAACTTATATTTTGAGTATAATTAATTTGCAGAAAAAGAGACAAAACACATAATAAACAAAGTTAAAAATTAATTTAACTGATAGCTTTTTTTTCCTAAATGGATATCATGAAGAAAGAATAGAGGTCATCATGTCTTTACATCTTAACAAATCTAAAATCTTTACATTTGCACCCAACAAAAATTCCAAATTATGGGACCAAAAACCTGAGATGCATAAAACATCAGCTTTGCGCTAAATGCTAACATCTGTATGTTATCATGCTAACAATAACAATTTGAACATGCTGATGTTTGGCAGGTATTATGATTACAATATTCACCATCTTAGAGTGTTAGCATGCTAACATCAGTCAATTAGCACTAGAAATAAAAGAAAACGGAGGCTGATGGGAATGTCATTCGTCTTGCAGGTTGACCAGCTGATGGCACTAGATTAAAAAGTTGGAGGTTCACCAAATTTATTGCAATCAATCCTGAGGGGAACGAGCGCGTCTGAGCCCGATTTCACAACAATTTATCTGATTTTTTAGATATTCTGGCCGACATATTTCAGTCTACGGCTACAGAAAATCCAGTCAGGAAAGCTTAAAGCTAACAACGAGCACTTGAACTCACTTTATGTACAATGTACGTTACAGTAAAATAAACATGGACGACAAGACAAAAAGCGAAGCCAAAACATCTTGATTGCCCCCTGGTGGCTGGCTGCAGTAAATCCCGCCCCCTCTATATTAGCAGATGTGACATAAGCCAAACTAAAAACTCACAGTACATTTCCCAACAATGGTTTCTGTCATTTTAGGTAGTTCTGGGAACTCGATAACGCGGCTCCACCGACCAATCACTACTGCGCAGACGCTGGCTCCAAATGACATCACCAGCGCAAGATGGCAGCACTCATATCCGGGATATTTTGTCTTTTGTACATGTACATTTTTGTACAATAAATGAAAGTGGTGATGCGTCGTCCATCTTTATTTATGTCAATGTATCAGACACAAACACGTACAGAAACCTGTAGCTAGATGTAGCTAGCTAGCAAAACATATCAATTGTGTGCAAATATTTCTGTAAATATAAAACATTTTTGAGAAATTAGTCAGTTTTTGTGTAATTTGGTACAATTTTATTTATTTTTTTCAAAAAAGTTGAGCCGATCACAAAAAGAAATTCTCTGCCATTCCTCCCCGATTGTTGTGCATGATCCACTGCTTCTCGTTTCTGCTTAATGTCTCCGCAGACGATCGTTTGACATCAAATCACATTCAATCATGCAAACAACGACAAAGAGAGACCACAGCAGGGAGAAAGGAAGGAGAGGAGGACGCCAGAGGAGAAAGAAAAGGAGAAGGAAAGGGAGAAAAGATGGAGAGAAAGAACAGAAGCGATGGAGGCTAATAGATGTCTACAGGGTCAAATAAATCACACACTTCCTGTCTGACAAATTGATCGCTCTCTTGCAAATCTCCCCCAGTGCACCGACTGACAGGCTCTGTGTGTGTGTGTGTGTGTGGGTGTGTGTGTGCGTGTGTGCGTGTGTGTGTGTGTTTAGACAGAATAAGAAACGACAGAAAGCACAAGAGAGAAGAAGGACATGGAGGACAGACTAAACTAAAGGTTAACCGGCAAATATTAACTCAACGTGCTGCCCCCTATCAACCAACTGTGATACTGCAACAAGAAATCTAAACATGGTGTTTGTTAACATATGGTGTTTATATCACCAACAGTAGCAACGGTGTTTAACTTCCAAGGCTAGGAGTTAGCATATCATTTGCTAACTCCGTTATTGCTGGTTACGTTAAAACTGTATATCCGAAAGTAGGCTAACGTTAGCGGGTCTTTCCTGATTTTTTTTGCTCCAGAAACTCCATGATCGTTACATTTACCAAACACATCAGTCAGTCATATGATAAAGAACACCAACAAATAAAATGTAACATCATATAAAACCTCTTGACTTTATCGCCCTCTAGTGGTTGAATCAAAATGAGACATTGCTGCTTATTAGGCAGCGTTTATTTGGCAACAAGCTGAACTTTTAAGAGTTTATTCAATCACAACATAATTCACTGAATCACCCACCTGCCTGTCAAAACCACCGTACCCATGGTGATGCCGTGTGTGTGTGTGAGACAGAGAGAGACAGATTTGTGTGTGTGTGTGTGTGAGAGAGAGAGAGAGAGAGAGGAAGAGAGAAAGATAGCGCTCTGACAGGTGAATAATCAGAGCTGTAGCGCCGATCGTGACGGAAACAACGCCTGACAGCGCCGGCAACGCTGGCGACAGATCTCTCACACACGCACACACAGATCACTGCAGCTGCCTGTCACACACGCACACACACGCAAACACACACACACACACACACACACATACACACTGAGGCTGGGATTATGTGTAAATGTCAGCACATGTGAACGCACAGCTCTACACACACAATCTGAGATGGGTTTTTTTTTAGGAGCTCTGGGTTCAATCAGGGAAACACACCACTGAAGAGACTAAACTTACCACAGAGACACTAAACACACCACAGGGACACTGAACTCACCACGGAGACAGTGAACACACCACGGAGACACTGAACACACCACAGAGACACTGAACACATCACAGAGTCACTAAACTTACCACAGAGACACTAAACACACCACAGGGACACTGAACTCACCACGGAGACTGTGAACACATCACAGAGACACTGAACACACCACAGGGACACTGAACACATCACACAGTCACTAAATTCACCACGGAGACACTGAACTCACCACGGAGACAGTGAACACACCACGGAGACACTGAACACACCACAGAGACACTGAACACATCACAGAGTCACTAAACTTACCACAGAGACACTAAACACACCACAGGGACACTGAACTCACCACGGAGACTGTGAACACATCACAGAGACACTGAACACACCACAGGGACACTGAACACATCACACAGTCACTAAATTCACCACGGAGACACTGAACTCACCACGGAGACAGTGAACACACCACGGAGACACTGAACTCACCACAGAGACACTGAACTCACCACAAAGACACTGAACACAACACGGAGACACTGAACACACCATGGAGACACTGAAATCACCACAAAGACACTGAACACACCATGGAGACAGACATTGAACTCATCACAGAAACACTGACCTCACCACAGAGAGATGAAACACACCACAGGGACATTGAACACATCAGAGGGACACTGAACTCACCACAGAGACACTAAAATCACTACAAAGACAATGAGTGTACCACAGAGACACTGAACACATCACAGAGTCACTAAATTCACCATAGAGACACTGAACTCACCACAGAGACTAAACTCACCATGTTGACAGTGAACACATCACAGAGACACTGAACTCACCACAGAGACAAAGAACACATCACAGAGACAATGAAGCCACGTCACGTAGGCGGGTGGAGCGGGGGTTTTTAACTGCTACACAGAGTCCATTTTTGTAGCATGTGGCTTAAACACTGAATGCATCACACACTTAAATGCACCACGAGTGGTGGAAAGTGAGACAACTACACAAAACTAAACTCATCTGAATTAAACTGGACTGACTCATCACTTGTACACACACCCTGGGTGACCACCACCCACCCTGCTGCTGACCTTTGACCTTTAATTCACACTCACACACAGTTCCACACGTGACACATTCCTCCACACACAAACATTTACACGCTCACTAATGAACGAGTCGTGTGTGTGTGTGTGTGTGTGTGTGTGTGTTAATTATTCTGGGTCTAACCTTGTCAACCACTAATTGGCAGTCTAACACACGCACACACACACACGCACACGCACACACACACACACACACACACACACACACACACACTGATCAGCCCCGTGTGTGACAGTGGTGTTACCACAGTGCCTCCTGCTGGTCACACTTAGTTCCTGCAGAATGTTTACGTTGACCTTCTGCTTTGTTTGTGAATGGAACAAATATTAAAAACTGTCAAATTTACCCATAAATATTAAGGAATTAAGAAAAAAAACCTTGAAGTTCATCCTTACATACTTTGACTTAATTAATGGTTTTTATGCCGGACTCTAATTTGTTAAGAATTCTGTGGTATTGATATATATCATATACTTTTACTTCCTCCACCACAGTCAGTAAATACCCCCCATCAGTACCTGCATGTCATTTATGATCGTTATATACTTTGTTTAAACTCATGTAATATATACAGTAAATGTTTTTTGTACATGGTATAAGTCTCTGTCTATGTGCGACACCATGTGTACCAAAAAAGCAATAAACTTTTCAGAATAACAAAGAAACAAACAACACAAACACCCTCCGACAATAAACTCCATTTGTTTACAGATGTTGCAGCCTGTCAACACCACTGATTATCAACTATAAATATACAACAGCTCCCTGTGTTTAGCCTCAATACAGTTAACCAGAAAAGAGTCCAAAACAGAGACAATTAAACACATGAACGTGAATAAATAAAAGCATAGTGGACACCACGGCAGGTGCAGAAAGCAACATACAGACATGAAATAACTGCCATCTTTACACACCGCATACTAGTGGATGTACTCACCTGTCTGAACGTCGATCTGTGAGCCTTGTCCACCCTCAATCTGCTCTTGGTTCAACTTCTTGGCTTGACCATTCTCAGTGCATGCAATATCCAGTCCACTGTCCCACTATAACCAGTCCATTTAGCCTCTCTGTCCCACTATAACCAGTCCATTTAGAGGCTCTGCTGTCCCAGCTTTGACAGAATAATTACTGATTTAAAAAAAAAACGACTTAGAGTAACGAGAGTACATGTAATTCATTACTTCCAGCCCTGATATCGCAGTTTGTGTGATGTTGCATTCAGAGGCAGTTTGGAACTGACTTGTGACAAAGGCCGGATCACGTGACTGAGCTCTTTATGATCCATTCTAAATGTTTGTCTGTGGAGATTTCATGTTCACCTGTGATTTAACTCAATGAAATAATCTGATGTTTGTGATGCTGATGGTCACTGGTTCAAGTCCCTCTATCTTCATCCTGTCCTAATATCACGCTAAAAATAGTAACGTGTTTATGACTCTATGTCCAACAGCTCCGGAAGTATCTATAGAATATATTCAACTATTAATTTAGGCTAATTTCATAGAGAGAGAATCAGCGTCTCTGATGAAATTGGTGCTATAGGACACCTTAAAAGTTGTAGGTTTGAGCCTCAGACAGATCTCGATTTTTAAGTCCAGAGAAAAAGCTTCTAAAGCTTCTAAAGTCTGGTTAAATATCTCAGTGTTTCAGATGTGCGTTGCTTTCACTGCGACATGATTGATGGACGTTACATAACCGGAAACCTCACACGAAGATATGTTGTGTTTAAAAAGCTGCCGAGGCTCACGAGTACAAGTACAAGCTAGCTTGTGATGCTACAGTGACTTCCTGTTTACACAGTCGATGGATCTTGATTGGACAGAAGCCACAAATGTTTCCCAGCAGCGGATTTAAAGTCTTGACTAGCTGAGACATTTCTGAAGTTTAAATGGGACTTAGTACTCAGAACCAAATGTACCGAGTCTGTAAACACGACGATCATGTATCCTGAACGTGGACTTGTCAACAGACACACACACATGCAGCATGCGCTCAGCTCGTGTTGTTGTTAACTTCAGTGTGTGTGTGTGTGTGATCTGGCTTAAAGCCACAAGGTTTTATCAGATACCTGATACTGTACACACACACACACACACACACACTTAGCGACCCTTAACTTCACTCAAACAACAGGCTAAAAATAAAGATCTGCAACCACTAAAACAAACAGAAGATGAATGGTACTATTTTCCTCTCTGTCCTTCTTGGCTTTACTTTCTTTTTTAATCATTTTTCACACCATAACCTTGGACTTTGGTAGAAGTAAACAATTAGCCAGAAAAGCTTGCAAAATAAACATAACTTTGTATATCAAAAGTAGGTTTTTTTTGTTCACTTCAATTTGCCTTTACAGGCTGAGAAATTTCCCTAATCAACCCTACAATAAACACAAGTTTATTTAGAAATAGAGAGCACAATTATCATTTTCTGAAAAAGAAAATCTTGTTTGTTTGACTAATTAAATTATTTCTATTTTTTGGAAATAATTATCAAAATTTTTATACTAAGATTTTCTCATTTTGTGTCAAATTGTCAAATTTTTTTACTGCTTTTCTCAATTTTGTGACTAATTGTATAGTGAATGATGTTTACAAGTTAGAAACTCCAAATTGTGATAGTCAACAGTCAAAGATAGATAAACGTATTATGACACATCAACCAGCAACACAGGTGCTTTGTCAGATTTATTATGTTTTCTATTTATCTATTTTACTTTGTATTTTATATATTTAGCATTATCAGGCTTATTTGTGAAGTGTCCACGTGACAAAAAGAGCAACTTATTTCTTGTTTGTTTAGATCCTCTTTTTCCTCAGAGGTTTTGTAAACAAACACAAACAGTTTTGCCCACAAAGTCAACAATGACTCATGAGTTTGCTGAAAAGCTGCTCAGCTGCAACATTTACATACATCTACAAACTGACTGACGCTGCGTTCACAAGCGGCTCGGTTTGTTTAGCATTGCTCAGCAGGTTTACGGCCTCGCAGCTCAACAGCACACATGGCGTTGCTGGGGGATACCACCATTGTCCCTGAGGAGGTCTTACTGGAGTGTTTGTTTAACCTTCATTTTAAACTGGCAGGTCGGGCAGGAACAGCCTCCAACATAATTCAAATAATGAAAATAGGATTAGGAAAAAATTTCATGACTAACAGAACAAGTTTTTATTTGCTCAAAGGAAAATTTCTTGATTAATTATCTTTGACTACTCCAAAATGTTGTAAAAATTCAAAAAAAATAATCTGCAGATAAATCAATGCTTAAATTTCTAAAGTCCACGAGGCGTTCACTGACTTCATTGGTACCAGGAAGTGTCTGGCAGACAGAGCTTTAGCACTTTTGTCAGGGGGATTATGGGGTATTACAGGTGAATGGATTGGCACAGGCTAATGGAACAATAATATCGTCTGTGACTGATATATACAGGGTTTAAATGAGATGTCTTTTTGTTTAAAACAGCAAGGCCAGAGCGGTTCGAGCTGACAGTAACTCAAATTACCACTCACAACCCGAGATACTGTACTGGGCTACAGCACCACTCCAGTCAGCTAAGAACAGGAAAGTGAGGCTCCAACAGGTCAGCAGGAGAGCGTGTCACGTCCTGAAGCTCGAATCGTCTCAAACCGGTTTCTTCACCACGACAATGAGCTCACTGTACTCCAATCTGCCTCCACAGTCAGCAGATCTCAATCCAACAGACCACCTGTGGAATGTGGTGGAATGTGCAGCCAACAGTGTGATGCTATCGTTTCAATATGGACCAAAATCAAAGGAATGTTTCCGTCTTTGCCATAAATGACTGCTGAAGTTTTAATCAGCTTAAACAAACCCAGCAAACAGACTTAAATCCATTTTCCCATTTAATCATCATGTCAAAACCCTCATTTAGTTCGAATCAGTTTTTTAATGACTAAAAGGTGAATATTTCTGCAACAATATCAAAGATAAAGACGTGAGGGAGGGAGACAGAAACATATTTCATGTCACCATCACTTCATATTCAACACAAACCTGTAATTATTTGAATTAGCACCAGTAACACCAAAATACTCATGAAAACATTTAATTGCCAAGCTGGACATTTAATAGAAAAATGCATTTTTCACACATGGTCCGAAAACAAACAAACAACTCTTTTTACAGAAATGTCATCGACCACTCAGCCAATCAGATCTCTTCCCAGACTGACATCAAAGTTTTTAGAGCACAGGAGAAACAATTGAAAGAAAATGCATCTTCAACAGTTTTTCAGCCTCTCAAATGGAGAATTTTCTGTTTATATCACAGTAAACTGAATATCTTTGGGTATTTGACTGTTGGTTGGACAAAACAAGACATTTTATAAGTTTTCTAACATTTTACAGACTAATTGTTAATGTTATTAACAATGAACAGTTGATTAATCAAATAGCAGATATAAGAATAATTCCAAGCCTACTTTAAAGATACGCTTTCTATAAATAAGGATATAAATTTACATTATAAATGAAAATTTCAGTTTTTTTGCCCAACTAACAGACAAAAACCCCAAACATTTCCAGTTTACACTCATAAAAACATGTTTTAGAAGCTGCAATGTAAACATTTTATCGATTATCGAAATTGTTGTAATGTAATGTGAAAATGAGCCTGTGATTGAAAAGTATTGTTTAGAAAGCGTTAATCACCCTTAAAAACGTCGAGCTGCTTTAACAATAAACATTTGAATGATGTCAGAGAGGTTTCCCTTGAAAATCAAAGACTTTAAACGCACATTTCATCAGTTTGTGCGTCTGCATTCATTTATATACATATTGGAGTTTAAAGCCAAGTCTCCCTCAAAGTGTGTTTGCATAGTTATAATTTACAGACAGAAATGAAGGGCGTCAGGAGAAGAGGACAAACAAACAAACAGAAATAAACCCTGAATACATAGTGCAAACAGTCCAACAGAAAACAAGCAAACACCCACGGTGTAACTACAGAGACGGACAAAAAAAACTCAAGTCATTTGTCCGATCTCAACATCCCTCAGTCCCTGTGATTAATATAAATGCTTTTTAATGAACCACACTGGTATTTTTGCACATTTTAGCTCATTAACTACAAAAACTAAATCATCCTTCCTTCCTTCGACTTCAATAAAAATCAACTATAGAGTCGTGACAATGAAAGTCAACGTTTGGTCAACACTCATTTTTGGTTCACACTTGTGTTATCACTGTGGGAATGAGTGGGTGGTGTGTTCAAGGACACTTTCGGCATTTTAATATTTGATGGATGGGCTGCTGAATGTTATCAGAAAGTCAAACATGGACACTATAAAAAAGGATGAAGTGAGTTTCTAGCATTTAAACTCCAGTGATTCAGTTTGACTTTGTCTCTTAATAGTCTCAAAACAAGCAAACAAATAGGAATTTTTAACCTGTCATTGAAATCAGGTTATTCTCAGTACTCTTACCAAAACTATATTTTCATTATGGGATATAGTTTTTACGTCATTTTCATCTATAATGTTAGGTTTGATTTCTGGGTATTTCCTGTGTACTGCTTCTGCGTGACTTGATCTGAATGGCAGCCCTATTATTTAAATTGTTCTATGATGTGAACTCTCTGCAGATTTTGTTTTGGTTTCCCCACAGAAATGAAGCAGAAATTAAAGCTGTATTCGATTTAATGAGCTAAAATATGTATAAAACACCTGTACGGTTGAATATAATCTCTATAAATTCATCAGTCCTTTGTCAATTCCTGCAGCCGATCTCCTCCTTGTAGCGGGTGGTGAGCGTGTTGGCCTTTCGTGTTAGTTTAGACAGAACCGCGTGGAGTCCATTCAGGTGGAAATGAAACTGTTTCTCCAGGTCGTCCTCCTCCGCCTCCGGCCGTGACACCTCCGCATCACCCACCTTCTCCTTCCGCCGCTCGTCACCCTGCAGGACGCCCCACTCGATGTCGTTGCGGATGGACTTGAGCAGAATGTACGAGCTGTACATGTCGGCATCCTGCTGGAAGTAGGCGGTGCCGCTGGTGCCATTACTAGCGGTCCTCACCGCCTTCACGTCCTGTGCGTCATCCAGTGGGACATCCCGGAGGAGGCTGGGCACCATCACAGTGTGGTCCATGTTGTTGACGGCGCCAATGAAGCGGTTCATGGCATTGAAGAGCGAGTTCTTCTGATTGTAGGATTCAGATATCTGCATCATGGTGTGCAACGTGTAGGGAGGTCTTTTTTTCACCTCTGTCACAGCCAGGGCCAAACTTAGCCCGGTAATACTATTTAGAGGATTATTGTGAGGCTGCAGCCAGATCCTAGGTCAGGTATTAGCTAGCTCCTGAGCTCCGAGAGCTGGACCAGGTTACACAGGTACACTCAACATGCCTTAATGGATCAATAAGCCGGATCTCTGGTTAAATAGTCTGATAGCCTTGTGTCCCTTCTGAGGATGGAGGGCGTCTCCTGCTGCAGGACGCCAGCCGCCTGTTTACCCCACAGGTCACTAACAGGCAACAAACCTGAATTATAAAGAGAAAGGATGCACGTTTCTGTTAATTAACAAGTGCCAACAACTTTAACAGGACAGCTGACATCACCAAAAGAACACAAACTATGACACAGTGTCGAGACAAATAAGGCAGACGGAAGGAAAAAAAAACAGGAAGTCTCTACCCGTTTCTTTCTGCTAGCATCAGCAGGCTAATTGCAGCTAAAACAATGAGCAAACGAGCTAACGGTATTCTGGTTGATTACCGTTAGTCGCATCACTATCACAAACTTTAAGCTCGTTAAACGTAAGGATGTAAATATATGTTAATTGCTCAAGAATGACAAACGAATGATTAGTGCTAATTAGCACTTCCTGACTAGCTTTAAGGCCAACTAGCATTAAAGCTAGCCGTCATCAAACTACAGGGTTCCATTAACTGACTGCGGTATCCATTATCATACACGTCTGCAGGTATTTCCTTTTTTTCCAAACTCTGTTAATAAGACAGACATGTTCACGTCTCCACGGAAACTGGTCACTTAAAGAATGGATGCTGGTGGAGCAAAAACACAGTAGATAAAGGGGAGTTCTGACAGCGTCCGATAATGGAACTCCAAGCTAAATGCGATGATTCCACAATTTAGATGACAGGAGAAAAAGCCGCCCGTTCTGGGATCAGTTCAGACTTTATTCCCAACGGTGGGAATGTTTAACTCTCCTGGTTAGCCGGGAGTGAAGCGACTGTAGTTATTTGTCCCCGTTGTCGACTGACAACGGGTACCGTTAGCTCCCCCTGCTCGCTCACATTACCCGAGAAAGCTCCGCGGAGCAGGTGCCTGGTGAGCTCACCGTGTGGCGGGTGTTGTTCCTCGGATGTGTCGGTGAGGGAGCCGCTGCCTTCAGCCCGTTTATCTGTCCCGGTATGAAGCACCGGCCGGTCTGTGGGGTTTGCTTGGTACCAGCAGGACCTGAGAGGCGGAGCCAGGATTATCCAGCAAACGCCCAACATCCGGAAGCAGCCAATCACAGAGGGAACAGGCTATGTGACGTCACAATGACCGTCGGGGGTAATGTTATATAAAGAGCACTCCGCAGCAGGAGCTCCAGTCTGAGCTCTGCTTTTAAGGCTATTACAAAGCACAGCAAATCAATAGCTTTTATTTAAGTATTTATATATATTTTCGATTTTTTCGATTTAAAAAAAACAAACTTTTCTGTCTGTGATACTGTGACTCGTGGGTTTTGTATTGTATATTTTTATTAAACAAGTTAAATCTCCAAGTTAACTTAGTAGTTGCTGTATTATTGGTTCATTTTTTAAATTTAATGTAATTATTGCTCAATTTTCTCTGTATTTCCTGGCTGACAAGTTCTCATTACTCTTGTAATTTATCCCATTGAATTGGAATATGAATTTTTACTGTTATAATAGTTTTACTGCTATCTTATGAAATCTACAGATATGTGAACATTGGTTTTATAAATAGATAGTTGTGTGAATGTGAGTGATTTTTATGTAAAAAGACAAAATAAAACATTTATTTTAAGGTTGATTTTATACTATCTTTGATATCCTAAAAGTCATATTATTATTATGCTTTTTATAGATTAATTTGAGTTTTTGCTATGAAAATAAGAAGAAAATTGTACTTATTATTTTGATATTTAAATTCAGCAAATGTCATCAGGGTTTGAGGGCAGAACTAGGCTATATTTGTTTTATTTTCCTAAAATAATTTCTGAACTGTTTCCTGTTTTCGCTTGCTGGTGAAATATCGCCCCCCACTGGCTGTCCGTCAACATTACTGCTTTATACAGGTTCACATGATTCTATTATAGTTTACTAAAAGTAGATATAAATATAAATATAATAATAAAAATAATAATATAAATATATTAATATCTTTTATTTGATATGAATTTATATTTAATTCTGTTCTGCAGAAGCAACAAACAACTTTTTTTTTTTTTTTTACTAGTTTTGTCTTTAATTTATGCATTTTGTTCATTTTTTCATTTTTAATGTATAAAAGAGTTAAAGTTGTCATGTGGGCTAGTTTATAAATTTGATCATAAAATCACTTTCTTCATCAGAATATGTTAAGTCCTAATTTATTGAATCATAATAATCAAAGATTAGGTCGTAATTATATCAGAACAATTAAAGACACATTTAGTCTATAAAAATAAAGCAACAAGAGAAATTTAAATAAATACTCAAATAAATAAGTCCATAGTCAATATATTAATTTCTCAATTTGTTAGGTTAATTGTGTATTTCATTAATATTATTATGACCCATCCCATCTTCAATATATAAACTTTTATCATCATTGACTGGAATTACTTGACTGTTTTCGTCTCTACATATTAACATATTATTTCTGAATGTTAAAAGCTGCATTTAACATTTGTGTAATTTTGTTTTGGGCCCCTTATAATATTATAATATTTGGGAATATCTGCCAAGTAAGCCCAAAATAAATAAACATACATTGACCGGTAGCTGGTCAGGGTTTCAAACTATGACACCATCCTCATCACAATTTTCTCTTGACTCCTAAATCAGAAGTTTGGTGACTGAAGAAAATCTCATAAACAAAATAAAAACAAGAGGAAATGTTTCAATTTGGTGCACAAAGTGGCACCATCACATTCTCAATTTATTTCATATTATTACTATTAATTATGAACCATTTCTTCACCTGAACCTCCACAGATTTTCACACAAAGGACAAGAGTTAATCAATCAGCGTGATCAAAGTGGCATAACAAAATAAAACAAAGAACAGAGGGCACTTATATAAATACAAGAAGATGTCAACGGGTTGTGTTCAGGTTTATACAAGATGCTGTTTGTGTGTGTGTGTGTGTGTGTGTGTGTGTGTGTGTGTGTGTGTGTGTGTGTGTGTGTGTGTGTGTGTGTG
>JBBPCS010000878.1:6973997-6994267 GCA_037974645.1 Hollardia meadi | reverse complement strand
GAGGGGTTTATGACCTATACTGCAGCCAGCCACCAGGGGGCCATCCAGATGTTTTGGCTTCACTTTTGGGGAGCTCTTTTTGAACACACTGATTTGAAGCTATTTGATTGCTAAAGTTGCAAGTATTTGAATTATTATTATGTTTATATTGAAGTAAAATTAGATTGAAGGCTGCAGTGCCGGGATTTCTTTCCCTGTATTAGATCATCATATAAGGTTTTCCCATTGCTCAGTCAAGAGTAGATAGGCATAACTTTCCATGATCCATGTCTTATGGCCATCTTTAGTTATCTGACTTAGTAAATCCCAAAGACGGGAAATATATACAAGTTATACAACATGTTTAATCCTGTGCCTACCAGTCAGGTATCATAAAATCCAGACTTGGCAGGATGTGGTACATCATAAAGCAATATAATCATTGTGGTGTTATTCGATACTCTTCGATACTAAGGTGTTTCGGTGTTGCTAAGAGATCCTGTTGTATGGCCATCCATCAAGGTCCAAAGATCCGCTGTTTGATGTCATCAGAAGTGTCTGCAGACCCACTTCGTGAGGTATAAAAGAGGAACATTGTGACCACCGTCTTTGGGATGCTCTGCAGATCACGACGCCCACCATCAGATCCACAAGTCCGAGCAGTCTGTTATCTTATGTGGCATCAGAAAACCCATATATACAGTCAATGTTTGTAATTGATAGCACAATAAACAATGGAGACAGTAAACATTATTTATTTTTCATGGCTTGAATCCAAATGAAAAAGGTTCCTTAATGTGTTGGAAACAACTTACGTTAAAAGATTGAACTAAAGTTTGGCTGCAGCTGCTCCGGTCACATACAGATCTGGACACATGCCTCATATTGGTCGAGACATGTATACAAAATGGCTAATAGTAGCATTAGGCGATGGATATATTAATAGAGCTAGATAAAGTGTGGCGACTTGTCCCAGTGGCCAAACACAGTACTGCAACAGGAAAACATTTCCATTAGAATTGGTTGATAACTGCTGTTAGAATGAGAGAAAAGTTGTTTTTAAAGCGTGACATCGCTTCACTGTAAAGCTAATGCACTGAGGTTTTTTGGGCCACTTTGTTTTGGCATATTCAAAATACATCAATATTAAATCAGAATTTATTTTTGTGTTAGATGAATTTGTGGTCGGGGATAAGTCGATTTTAGTTTTTCTTTTGTAAATTTTTGTCTTATAACTTTTAAAATGTAAAGATTTACAGCTGTTATTAATTTATATATATATATATATAAATACCAAAACAAAACTATTTTCTTCACAAAACTATTTTGTCTTGTTTAGATAAAAACAAGACAATCGTCCACACTCTGTCCTCTGGAACATCTCCACCTGCTGGTCAGCTCATGTAATAACAAATAAAAACACTGTCATTCAGGCTGCGCATCATCGCATGTGTGTTCCAGGACTGGACCCCACACCCCTTTGGGTCGGTCCCAGTGGGTTTGAATATCCACCGCGGTCTGGTGGATCAGATCAGAAGATGTCTACGGTACACAGAAAAGAAAAAAAAACTGTCTTTGAAATGAGGTTTTGATGCTAATTCGACATTAAGTTCACACCTGCCTTTAAAGAAGTCCCAGCCGCCCGACACGTCCTCCTACGATGCCTCCACCAGGTGAAATCCTCCGTTCTCCTCCATCAGTTTCTCCCTCTTCCTGGCCTGAAGCAGACTGTAGACCACAGCTCCCAGTGTGTTCCTGTTCAGACTGAAGCCCCGCCCACAGCCCCGCTCCATGAAGCTGGATCGCTCCTCCCGACTGCTCACAAAAAACGTACGAACCTGAACGAAAAAAATAAAGTCTCTGTCATTGAATCCAGAAGAAGCTCAATTCAACGTGCTCAGTACAACACAGATATCAAGTCATTATAAGCTCATTATATTCACACATACAGTTTATTCACTCCAAATTGAATTTATACCTCAGCCAGTGTGTACAGTGCAAACTCAATTTTTAAAATGTTAACTGTTGCACATTAATCAATGTACTCGACCTCATTATGACGAAATGTTTTCTCAAAATTACTGAGGAGATTTCATAATTACCTTTCCGTGACGTTCACTGATGCCTTTGATGTAAGTGCTCCCTCTGAGCTGCCGTAGGAATCCCCGCTCCACAAGGATACAGCTGGTGGATTCTGGGACCTGATGGGGGAGGAGTTAAGCTATGAACGTTGTATACGCGTACAAACGCTCCTGCAGACAGGCGGCCTCACCTGTATCATCCCGCTGACTCCCGTGGTCTCCATCCGGCTCGCCATGTTCACCGTCGTCCCCCAGATGTCGTACTGAGGTTTGGTGGCGCCGATGACACCTGCGATCACCGGGCCGTGAGCGATACCTGCAGATGATGTCAGAGGTCACACGGCGGTGTTGGTGTTGGTGAATAAAATATACAGAAAAAAAGGGAAAAGAATTCAACTGAAAAATGCTAAAACAAAAAAAATTGACACACCCAACTGGAGTGTAGAAACTAAAGCTGACATAAGATTTTTGAAAATTTTGTTTAAAAAAATGTATTTAATAAAAAATAAACAGAAGAAGAAGCAGAACTGGGAATTAATTACATTTTTTGTAAACAACACTTAAAATATTAACGCGGATAATGATTTCACCAAAAAATAATACCCTAAATTTCTAAAATTCCTTTCTCAGTCATACCAAAAGTAAATTCAAAGCTGTTCTTGAACGGTCTGGAGTACAGGCAGGGTTTGGGGCTCTTTTGAAAGGTGACACTCTGAAGTTTTATCCTCAACAGTCAGATGCACTCTAAGTGCTACTGGCATTGAGTTATAGAGGTTTGAACACACTGAAATAGGTTTTTATTATCGCCAAAAGCATTTTTTGTAAACAGATGCCTGCAGATGACCAAATCTTTACCTAGTCCAAGTTCAAATTTGATAAAATACCACAGAAAATAAACACTTTACACGTTTTTCTAAAGGTATTTTATTTTCCAAAAAAGGGCATTTGGAGACCCTAAAATACCCCAAACAGAAGGACATTACAGAGCTTTATTCCCTTGTTTACAGTAACCTTGCGGATATAAAATAGTGCCAGTCATCAGCTGGATCTGTTGCAACTGTCTCAGCCTTTAGTGGAGGAAGAGAGGCCGAGTCCTTCTTTCAAGTGAACGCTCCTTGGCTACTGAAGGTGGAGACAGGACACTGAAGCTGCTATTGAGTCAAGTGAGGTGTAAAGTGCAGCCACCATTTTGAGACCAAGAAATCAAATTCACACGCTAACTGAAGAATCAATCAACTGCCGGCTAATTTGAAAGGATGCAACAGCAGTTTGTAGCTATTTATTGACGTCATACTTTGGACTAAATCGTTTTACTGGATTTGATCGACTGGACCTTCACGGATGCAGCAAGAAAGTTTTTCTCGTTTTTTTAATCAGTAATTTTTAAAGATGATTTGACGCCTTCCTGCTGCCTGAATTAAAGAATCATGAATGTCATGAAGCAACATCGATGTACGTACCGACTCGGAGCTGGAAGCTGTTTCCTGTGTGTGTGTTGATGTGTTTGAGCGTTTCCTGCATGGCCAGAGCGAACAGGACCAACTCACTGAGGTGATGCCAGCCGTCCTCACACTCCTGAACACAAGGAAGGAAGGAAGGAAGGAAGGAAGGAAGGAAGGATGGATGGATCATGGAAATCTGAGGATTTCTGGTGATTATATCACACATCGTGACTGACCTGTCTGTCAGGAGAGAGACCAGAAGCTGCCATGTATGAACTGCCGATGGTTTTTATCTTCTCAACATCATGAAAATAACATTCATCCAGCAGCTGCAGAGATGCAGAGAGATAAATTATTATTTATTTTGTTCGTCAGACTACAAAAATAAAACATTTAAATTTTGTGACCTCATCAAAGTCGGTGATGATGTGGTTGAGGAGGCGGAGACACTCAACGTGCTGATGAAGGACCTCTTTCTGCTCATAGAAGTCGGAGAAACCCGGCAGACAGGCGAAGAGGACGCCGACTCGCTCGTACGACTGAGAGTACAACTCCTGCAAACACACATACACACACAGTTAACACCTGGATATATACACTGACAGACACACACCTGGAGACGGGTAGCAGGTACCTCGTCGTTGCGGTCCCTCTCCAGGAAGTGCTGGGCGACGTGGGCCGGCAGGATGTTGAGCAGCAGACACTCGTTGTGCTCCCTCAGCTCCCTCATGTCCTCCACCTCCTTCCTCGCCTGGAGACGCCACAGGAAGTCCAGCCGCGCCGTCGCCTCCAGCTACCAACGAAGAAGAACAGAGAGGATGACGATGATAAAAATGACTTTTGTTGATGCTCTACAAATACAGCTGCACATATTTTTAATAGTTGGTAAAAGCTATAAAAACAAAGGTTTTAAATTTAATTCAGGTGATTTATGTAGAGCTGTAAGAGCCTTTTGGAATGATTTAACTCTATTTACGTTATGATAAAAATACAAAAAAATGTATTTGTTAGTATTAATAGCAAATTATTTATTTATTTTTTTATTCACAAACAAAATAAAATCCTCAAAGCTCTACTAAAGCTTCGAACACAATATTTTCATGCACAATTTAGTTTATTTACAGATTTATTTTCATTAGTTACTGTTATAATATCCACATGTACTGTATATTTTGTGCATTGTTGTTTGTTCCAAAAAATTGTAAAAAAAAATAATTCTATTATTATTTTAAATATTATACTTTTTGTATTATGTGAAAGCGAAACCTGAAGACGTTCTCATTAAAACCACACAAAATATTTTTATGTACAACAATAAAACCCATCAGAATCCACCTGACTGTTATAAAGGAAGGAACAATTCAATAAAACCTGTTTAAGTTTAATTTTATTCAACAGGAATCAGAAGCACTGAGCTGTGAGATGTTTGAAAGGACAGGAAAAACCCAGGGGAACCAGTAAAACCCAGTAGAAGTCACCTGTCTGCTGTTGTAGAGGAGGGCTACCACAAACATCACCATCAGGACGACACAGATTCCCTTCCTGCACAAGTGATGAGACCTGAGAGACACAATATGTATACACAGTATGGCGTATTTACAAAAATAACTTGGAATAAATAGGCAATATAATATTGGATATGCTGGCTCTTTGTAGCTTGCAGTTTGTAGCTGTTGTAGCATTATGTGTCTCTATGACGCAGGCAAGTAATAATGATGTCACCTGTGTGTCTCTATGAGGTAGGTGTAGAGGACGGCGGCAAGCAGGAGGACGGCCAGCTTCAACACACAACTCAGCCTGAGGAACACCGCACAGGTAACCATGGCAACCACACCGCTCAGCACCATGTACTGTACACAAGGAAGATGACAAATGATCATACAGTTCTGTCGTCCATATAGAAAAGATACAGTAATGTAGAGTTTGCGTGTTGTTTGAACGTTAACGCTCACCTCAGGATGTGTGCAGATGTTGATGGCAGGCCAGGTGGAGGTGGGCGGAGCCAGCTGGGAGTCACTGCTATTGATGTGAGTGTCTGAGGAATCACACCACAGCTGGAGGGAGGGAAGGAAACGAGGACGGAAGAAAGGAAGTGAGCAAGAGAGAGGAAAGTCTGAGACAACTGAGTAATATTATGGACTCACAATGTCTGAGGAGGCAACTCCGAAGTTGATGGTGATGGCGGTGAGTGTGAGCAGCGTCCGGACGCACTTGGTTTCGTGAACCCAGCAGCAGAGGGACTGCAGGGGGGCGGGGCAATACTTAAACTCCTCCCCCAGAGTCAGCAGCAGGAGCAGGAAGTAAACACTGCCGCCGATCAGGAACTGAGCCACCATCGGACAGAACCTGAGCCACATATTGAAGAAACAAGAGTGTTTAAATATACTGTATATTATTCTGTCAGGTAGAAGGACAGGTAGATTGACAGGTGTACCGAGGGGCGGGGATTAGTGCCTGGACGGCCATCAGCAGCAGCAACAGGATGAAAGAACAAACCATGTTGGATTTGAAGAGTTCGTCTCTCATTTGGGAGTACTGAGAGACAAAGAGACAACAATTAACAATCACCAGACAGCTCACAACACCTCAAAAACAGCCCCGCCCCCCACAGGAAGTGAACTCATCACCTTTCCCTCCATATGGGAGTCCTTGAACACCTGAGTGAAAGTTGTGATGTGCTCCTTCCTCATTCTCTCACTGCTCCGAACCTCCATGGCCTGACGGATCCTCTTGTTGAGTTCCCGTGAGCCCGACCGCTGTGCTGCGATCTGATTGGGCAGCTGGGTTAAAGAGCCGTTCGTGAAGGTGGCGAGGATCTACAGAGCACCACAAGGGACAACAAAGGGTCAAAATTTCAAAGTTGCTGCAGAAAACTCCTATTTGTCTTTAAATGTTTCCACTGCCCTCACAAAGTTCATTCCCAAGATGTCTCCGAACGGCAGCTCGGCGCTCCAGGTAAGCATGTCGTCGTAACTCGGACGTCTCACTTTCGGTGGCTCCGCCTCTTCTCGTGGCGCCGGGCGGATCAGGTACGTGTCGATGTTGTGTTTTCGTAGAAACTCGCTGCGTTCGTGGCCGTGCCCCGCCTCCGTCTCGTAGATCCCGCCCAGACAGTCCAGAGTGGCCTGCGAGATGTGAATCCGCCTGAGAGGACAAGACAAAATTATAATTAAAAACTGTCCTCAGTGTTGAAAGAAGGTGTCAGACTTGTTTGAAGTGAACACAATTATTGCATAATCAATGAATAGTAAAGTGAGGACATGATATTATCATGACATTATCGTCACCTCATCATGGTCATGGTTTAATGTTACATCAATAAAAACGTGTGTGTCTGACCCCGGCACTCCTGCAGCCTCCAGACTGTTGGCGATGTCGACATCCCAGCTCCAGATGTCAAACTGCCACTTCTGAAGACCCAAAACTCCACAAAGAACTGAGCCAGAATGCACTCCGATCCTCATGTCCACCTCCTGCCGCAGCTCCCGACGAACATACCTGCAACAGCGCGACACATTGACGTCTCCGTGAAGCTTCCTGTGGTGATGTGTGTCTATATTTGTGTGTTGTTACCGTATGGTGTTGATCATACTGAGGCCCATCTCCACACAGCAGCGGGCGTGTCGTCTCTGAGGCTCTGGTACTCCAGATACACAATAATAACAGTCACCCAGGATCTTAATACGCAAACACTGATGCTCCTAAACACACAGAGGGAAATATACGACATACGATTAACAACTATTAATTGATTTCTATGTATGTATCTCATGTTTATTTCATTGTTAAAAGAGAAATAATTAAAAAATTTAAAAAGGAAAACTATTTATTTTTCTGAATTTTTTATGTTCTATTAATGTTCCTCTTTAAAAGGAAATA
The DNA here is from genome assembly GCA_037974645.1 of Hollardia meadi. Lineage (NCBI taxonomy): Eukaryota > Metazoa > Chordata > Actinopteri > Tetraodontiformes > Triacanthodidae > Hollardia > Hollardia meadi. The sequence continues at coordinate 6,986,886 of JBBPCS010000878.1, read as the reverse complement.
CGAAAAAAGTAAAACAAAAAAAAAAGAGAAAAAAAATTGATATGACCTCAGCCAGCCTATCGAAGCGACCGAAGAGTTCGTTGAGAGTTCTAACGAGTTCTTGAGCTGAAAGAATCAACGACAGGGAAGTGAAGCCGATGATGTCAGCAAACAGGATGCTGTAAGAGAGAGAAAAGTGTGATTAATGGCAGAAAAACATTTAAAAAAACAGTCTGTAAACACAACACTGGCTGACATTATAACCATATATATAACATGTTAGCAAATAGCTGCCTGATAGACACAGACGCTGATAATGTCAGTATTTGGGGGTTCCTCAGGGCTCTATTCGTGGTCCTTTATATTTTAAATTTACCAGCTGGTCTCTCACTGTGCCTTTGTGCTGAGTAGCACTGTGTGTTAGTTTACCTGACGTCTTTGTAGTGGTGGATGTAGATCTTGTGGAACTGCTGAGGCAGCAGGTATTCATCTATGGGGGCCATGTCAGCAATCATCTCCAGAACCAGAAAACGAGGCAGGATGGACATCACCAGACGCTCCTGGAGGACACAGTGAGATCAACTGGTGGGATATTCAGGTTGTTTGTGCCTGTTTAGCAGCTCCCTACTTATTTGCCTATTTGTCTCAGTATGCTGTTTTTCCACTTAGTATAAAAGAAATCACGTGATCTGCTTGAATGCACTTCTTCTTCAGTGTTAACATACTAAAGAGTCAAAAGCCGGAGCCTTCTACCTGTCTGCGGTTCTCTCTCTCCAGCCTGACTCGTCCCTCTATACAGCGTCTGGTCTCCAGGAAGGACTGTCTCTGAGTCTGGTCGGACAGGTAGTGAATGAACAGACCGGCAGTGTTCATGGCCAGGTACAACAGGGCCTTGGACAACACCTGGACAGGTAACAACACATATAGATTACATGATCAGACCAACACGCATGATAAACCAGGGTTAACAAAAAGCATGGCGGAATGTTTGTTTTCAGACAGAAAGAAAAAGAAAATCAGAGGAGCGCCCACCTTTCTGACGAAGGTGTGGTCGCCGTAGTGATAGCAGATGTCCAGCAGCAGGTGCAAGGTGGAGGTGGTTGCCCCGGCGACAATGGACCAGAGGAGGGGGAGGGGCAGCAGGGTGTAGGTGGAGAAGAGGGAGAAGAAGACGTACCAGGAGTGGTCGCTCTCCGCCCAACTGAACGCGCCAACCAACACCTGCAGCGTCTGAGAGAACCAGCTGACCACAGACAGGTACCTGAGACAGACAGACAGACAGACAGACAGACAGGTACACACTGACACATAGCTGAGAGTGATGTGACTAAATTAACAGTGTAACATTAAAACTGAATCCTGGATTATATTATATCGGCTGGATTATAAAACACTTCCCGAGATCAAGTTCTCTGTCTACATTTCCCAGCATACCTCAGCCACTGTGGCGACGTCATCATTTCCCTCCTGGTCAGTGCCAGCACACAGATCCCTGCCCACAGTACTGCCGACAGGCCGGCCAGCCAATCGCAGGCCACGCCCCACCAGCCTGACGGCCACATTAACAGTGAGATTAGGAGTCTGGTCAGGATGTCGATCACGTTGGTGACGACCAGCGAGGTTCTTCTCTGACCGGACGAAAACTGCTGGTAGAGCTGCTCCAAGTCTGTAGACCTGAGCAGTGTGCAGTTACACTATCAATTATCATCTTTACAATTTGACAATAACTGTCTAATTCTAAACATATAAAAATAAAAAGCTTAATAAATACATTATGTTTGTTTTGAAGAACAACCTTTATTTTAAATTATTTTTATTTGTGCGTTGCAGTTTGTGTATATTTACTTGAATGTGTGTTGCAGTGCGGGAATGAAGACACCTCTCACTGTCGACCCTCCCGACACAAAGAAGTTGGCGTCTCTGAGAGACTCCTGCTTCACGCGTTTTGCCGCGGTGATCCTCGGTGTCGCCGGGTGGATACGAGCAGCTGACGAACGCCGCTTCTGCCAGTTCGCTCCAGGAGATGCCTTGTTACGGATCTGTCTGCAGATGATGGGGGCAAGGACGAAAACATTGAATGCCTGTGACCTACAGAACGTTCTCTTGGGCAGCAGTGCATTAAAAACCAGCATGATTGTATAAAAGATATTACAATCCCAATTCCAAAGAACTTTATACAATCATGTGTTTGACAAAGTGGTGAACCTCTCCCCATCCTTGCTTGTGAAGGACTGAGCCTTTCGAGGACGCCCCTTTCATACTCAATCATGATACCATCACCTGTTACCGATGAACCTCTTTAGCTGTGGAATGTTCCAATCAGGTGTTTTTGAGCATTCCACAACTTTCCCAGTCTTTTGTTGCCCCTGTCCCAACTCGTTTGAAACCTGTTGCTGGCATAAAATTCAGAATAAGCTTCTTTTTTTTAAAATCAACCTTTTGTTGTATCTTAGTTGTACTACATTGGCTCTGGAACACTTCAGAAAACCATTGTCCGTAAACACAGTTCGACTACTTTGGACCTGAGTTCATATGAGATGAATTGACGTGAGGTAAAAAAGTGTGGTGTGGTCTGACGAGTCCGAGGGCTAAAGATGAAAAGGACCATCCAGATTGTTATCACCACATGGTCAAGACATCTCTGTTTCTACCTGTTGATGTCAGCGATGTAGGCGTCGGTGACAACGATGCGGTGCCTGCCTCTCTCCAGGCCTCCAGCGAGCCTCAGCGAGTACAGGTTGTGCTGGTCGATGATGTTTCTGACGGCATTTTGCCACAACAGCTGCTTCCTCCTCAGTCCGGAGGTGGGGCTTATGTGTGCGCTGAAGGTGATGTCACTGGTCTGCCGCGCGATCTTGCAGTCGCCATTCTCCAGCATGTCACAGTCCTGGTCCATGGTTATGACAACACTAAAGATCACCTCATCTGTGACCTGATTGGTGGCGAAAAGGAGCAGATAAACAACAGAAAGAGAGGAAGTGATGAAATATATTTAAATCAAATTAACTTAAGAGCACACACAAAAAAAACAGCATTCTTGCATGAAAGGTCACACTTGTTTGCACCTCTGTGTTGATGTTCTCAAAGTGTGAAAATTACTAAATTAAAAGTCAACATTTGAAGCTGCTGTAAAGCTTTTAATGTGAAGCATCTGTGCAGGAAGTGTCTAGTTTCTAGGACAGTAGTTTAACAGTAGAAGAAATTAAAGAAGTGTTTGTGTCACAAAGCGCTGAGTATAACATCGCACTGTTGTACTAATTAAATATATTGAATCAATCTAGTGTAACGCCCTTTAATGTTATTTTACCAAGGCTTTATTAGGACCCTGAGTTCTTGTTGTGCTGTAACATTCTGCATGTTCGGTTGATGAGATTTAACTTCAGTGTCATTCAGCGGGACAGTTGGCCTGAACACATGGGGTTGGCCCAGGTCAGAGGCAGGTTTGAGGGCTAATCCAATCAGGTGACAGCACTGGGACATGCCGGCTCCTGACATCTGATAAGCAGGATGTGTCCGGAAGGATCAATGGAAGGAATCTGTTCTTGTTCCTTATTAATTACTTGAGTCAGTTAATCTGGATCACAATAATTTTCTCTTTTATCATGACTCTTGCGATGTAAACAGCACAATTGGTGCCAGCCTGTCCTCCTCTTTTTGTTTTTACTGTTTATAATGATAATGGTGGCAGATTTACCACTGGCATTCTGGGTAATAATTAAAACAATGGGTCCTTGATTTCGGACAGAAGTAGACGAAAGCAGCTTCTCATTTTTAGTCAAGGGGCGTTGATTTTGTAGCTAACCAATTAATTAAGCTAGCTAATTAAGCTAATTGTATCTCCATGAATTGGAAAACAATTTGTTTTCAACTGACTCATTTTATAGGAGTTTAAAATACACATGTGATTGCTACATGGATTCATGCTATGAATGCTAACAGACCTAGGCGAAAGCTAAATGTTCCCAGATCATGATATCATGCTAACAGACCGACGCCAAAGCTAACAGGTAAAAATGAAGTACCCTCATGAGTTGATGATCCATGTGGAAAACATGGAAATTAAGAACTAACAGTTCAAGTATTATACAAAAGATATAACATCAGACTGTTGTTTTGTTCTACTTAACCTTCATTTCATGGTTAGCTTACTAAAGTCATACCAAGGCAAGCAACAGTGCATTTATGCTACATCCACTGTTCCCACAGAGAAAAGGCTTTCAAGATGAGATCTTACTGATGTGTTTGGTAATGGTAACATTATCTCTGCTAACAATCATGTAAACTTCCTCAAATCTAAAACGTCCTGAATGAGTGGAACTGGCATGTGAGCCAGTCAGCTGGACATGCTAACATTTATTTGCAGATGTTTCTGGATTATTTTTTGTGTTTTCCTGTGAATCTGAATGTTTGTGTTTCTTTGTGTTGATGTATTTTGTGTTTTGAACCTACTTGCTGCAGAGCTGATGTGTTTGTTGTCCAGATGAAGAAGTGTGTGATAACAGTCTCATGCCTCAGTCACGCCTTTTCCTTTCTTCGTTTCTTCCTCCATTCTCCAAAGATTTTCCTTCTTCTGTTACTATTCTTTTCTTGTGAATTCTTTCGTCTTTTCTCAGTATTTGTTTAGTCATTTTCCTTCTCAGTCCATTTCTCTTCTGACTCGTTCTCTTGTCTGTTTTGTCTTGCTTCTTTTCATCTTCTTGTATTGTTTGATCGCTTATACTTCTCTTTATCTTCAGTTGTTTTCATCTTTTCATTCAATTTTTATAATCCACACAATGCAAAGTCCTTTTTTTGTCAAACTTTTCACAAAATTCAGCTTTTATATAGCTCGAAAACTAGGCCTGTGTCTTTTTCTGCAGTCTGTGGATCCTTTTTAAAAATGTATTTCATGTATATTAAGTATTTACATTAAAGGTTTATACGTAAATAAGTCTTTAGTCTTCATCTTTATATATTCTTTCAATTTTTTTTGGTTCATTCGTTGTAGAAAACTGCAAAATTCCAAAAATGAAGACAATGAGGAAACAAGAAATCTTTACATTTTCTGTCTCTACAATATCGATATTTACCTCCAGTCCAAAAGAAGTTTCAGGCTGGTTTCAGGTCATCAGTCATCAAAAATATCTTATAAAAATGACAAAAAGATGCAGAACAAACAAGAGACCCAGATGAAACACCCGGCAGAGAGAGAGGTAGATCGAGGTGTATGTTAATCCCATCAGGAATCCTTGAAACGGAGACAAATGGGTGCTCACTAATAGGCCAGATTAACAGTGTGTCTGCGTGTGTGTTCAGGTCTGTGATGGGATTGGCAGACCTACAACAGGTCACATTGTGTTTGCATAGGTGTACATTTTACAATTTAAAACAGAGAACAACAAAGAACAAACAACAACAAACAAAACGAAAAACTGGGCTTATTAAAAAATCCTGATGTTAGAAAGAAACGTCAACGTGTCATTCAAAAACTCCGATTTAGCAGACAGGAGTGTATTCAGCAATAGATAAGGATGCAAAGTAATAATGGAAAAAAAAATCAAGGACATTCAAAATATTTAAGGGTGTTCAGGGAATTGCAGTTTTCCCAAAAGGATGATTGCAAAAATATTCCTGGTTTTCCAAAAATATTAAAGATATTTTACAAAACATCCTCATAAAAAGAAAATGTCCTCACTTTACCAAAATGTGCTCTCATTACAAAACATCTTTCCCAAAATGTGCCCAGTTTTAAGAAAAACATTGGCCCACACAAAGACATATATAAGAACGCTCAGAGGGGCTGGAGTTGATTTTGTCTTTTTATTATTTAAATCCAGTTTAACGTGCACTTACAAGACCCACAGTGAGAACACATTCACACACACACACACACACACACATTCACTTCACACTTGAGAGAGGAAATTTACTTTAAGTGTGAAACTTGCCATGTGACAGACTTCGACGTCTTCCCGTGATAAAATACGAATGAATTTTTCTCCCCTTTCTGAAACGGTCTTCTTCCTCTGCACTACGTGACTGTGAACTAAAAGGGGATCTTGGGTGACAGGAAACGCATCTTCAACACATGTAATGATTAAAGTGTCATACGTTTTTAGCTTTAAGTGTAACTGAAGTCACAGTCATGAGGTCTGGAGCTCAAACTGTGACAAAATAACGTGTTAATTAAGTTTAAACATTCCGCAAACACAGTGAGTCTCGCTATCCGCCAGTCCAGTTTGATGTTTGTTGATGATTTTAAACCGTCTGGATTTAAAACTCAAATTCAAGTACATCATAAAAACATACTGTATGTTTTCACTTGTCAGTTTATTGTGATTTTTATTTGTTGCCTTTTAGCATTTAGCATGTGTGTGAATTAGTTAACCTCTCATTTTACAGTAAATGAGCGAATAACCAATTTTATCATTTGAAGAGTTGAATTACAATTTGTAGTAAATAAATCAAAGGGTATTTTTTCAACAATTCAAAGAATAACATTTTGAGGTAACTAAGGTGAAGGTGAACTGAGTAGTTTTATTAGAACTATACAGCAAGTAAGTGTTTGTGTTTCAGGGAACAAGTTATTAGTATTATGACACTTGAGGGCACAGAAATATTTTCTGAAACCTGAAATCACTCAAGGGAACAAATTACACACTTGAGAGAAAAGAGATTTTAAATTAAATGTGAAAAATTACAGATTTTAGGGCAAAATTAGTCACATAAGGGAACAACTTAGTTACACAAGGGAACTAATTAAGTATTTTGTATTACAAGGGAACAAATCAGTGGACTTAAAATCGTGTCTTAACTGAATGCAACACGAGTGAGCGCCAGTGGCAAAATCAGTGATTGAAACAATATATGAGCAAATTACGAGAACAAATTAGTCACTTAAGGGAACAAGTTAGGAATTTTGAATGAAAACTAGGAATGTGAGGGCACAATTTAGCAATTTGAGGGACAAATTAGAAATTGGATGCATCATATGGACACTTTTAGGGCTCAAATTAATCACTTGAACAAACAGCAGATGACATTAAACCCCCTCCTCCATCCTGTAAACAGCAGATGATTGGTTCCTGGACTAGTTTGGACTAGTGAGGTCACCTCACAGTGAATCTCTAGACCTCTTGGTTTTAGTTTAGTTTTGTAGGTGCGTCGACTAATCATCATCAAGGGGCTGTTGATGTCATCATCGGAGGACAGAGTGTTTGTAGAGGGACATTTGGGACGAGAAGTTAGCAGGTTTGGCCACATGGAAAGCATAAAAATTCTAGATTCTTCTCAATATTAAACATGCATTTTGAGTACGTCATGCCTTTAACTTCCTACTGATTTGGCAACCAGGCTTTAAAAATGGGATCGAGGAGATGGAGATGCAGGTGCTATTATGCACACAAGATTGTGTGTGTGCAGTTTTACTTTAAACAAGTGAGTTTATCCAGAATACAAATCACACTTAATGAAATGCAGACATTTATTACACTAGTTTGTAACGTTACTGGCTGGATTTAAAGCTGAAGGCTTGTTAATTTTAATGAACGAAGAGATTATCTTAACATGTTTTACTTGTTGAACACTGACCTTTGACCCAGCACTCTGCTAACATCATCAACAATAACAGGAAGAATGAAGACCGGCCATAACGCGCACATACACACTATTAACTAGGGATGTACAATATATAGCGATATACTGTATCCCGATAAATTATTGCCCCGTTAGTGAAAATATAACCGATAATACAAAGCCAAATTGCTTCCACTGACTTAACAAGCACAGCATAATACACACTTCGGTACAGTAGCCGGCAATACGCATCTTTAAAGATGGGAAGAGCCACAGTGTAGACGAGAGAGCCCAACATGTCGTCGCCTGTGTGGACGTTTTCTTTACAGTTTCAAAGGAAGACAAGACAAGTATAATTTGCAATATATGGTTCCAAAAGAAGGGGAAAACAAACAAAAACCATCCGTCTTTGTTCGCTACATCTTGGCCTTTCTTACCCTCACGTGTGCATAAACTAATGTTTATGAACTTCCTTTAAAATACTAAAAATGTAAAATTATCAGTTATCGTATCGGCCATATCGTATCGCATTGATAACTATCTGTAGCGGTTGAAAAAAAATACATATTGTGCATCCCTACTTTTAACTCAAAACCATACATCAGCATACAGAAAAGGATGTGGAGCAAATATTTGACTTTTCAATTAACCTTAGAATTATTAGGAACCAAGTAAAAACTATGAGTTTTCTTAAAATTCTATAACTGAATTAAAAATTATAGCTTGTCCTCAATTTTGATGTCTCCAAAGAATTGTAACATTTCACATTAATTTCTTTAATCTGAAAATTTTATCTCAGGATTCTGTCTATATTGACAGATTTAAAACTTCTCAAAATTTTGACACTTGTGAACATTTTGAACATCTTTTTTTATAATTAACCACATAAAAACCTGACTTAAAAATCAAAATTAATCTCTGAATTCTTTATTAATTCTGACTTTCATCCAAGAATTTGAGTTTCATTTCAAATGTTGACTTCAACTTAAAAGTTTTGACTTTAAGATTTACGACTTTGTTCTAAGTATTCTAAAAATGTCTTCTTCTTAAAATCAATTGTAACATTTTTTTAAAGTCAAAGTTCTGACTTTCTAATTTCAGTCTTAGAGTTATGACTTCTTTTTGAACTTCTGACATGTTTGACATCCCATACTTGATTTGACTGATAACTTTTATACTACGATTTTTGGCAGAAACTTACAATTTTGAATTTTTAAACTTGGCTTTTAATTTAAAAATTTGGTGTAAATATGAAAATTTTGATTTTTAAATTAGAATTTTAATTTTAGCTCTACACACAATTTGGCCATTTTGAAATAATTTGAATATTTTAATCAGAATTAAAACTTTATCTCATAGTTCTGGCGTTTAGAAAGACCCAACTCATTTAATCTACAAAATCATGACCTTAATCTAAAAATTCAGACTTTAGGAGGTAAAAGTTTGACCATTTTTGGACCTTATCATATTCCATACACCCATACTCATTCACATTAACACACACACACACACACATAAGTTTAGAGATAAAACGTATTAAATAAGTTAAAACTGGTCATAAACCAGATGTTATGTTGGCATACAGCACTGTGGCAAGCAACATGGCACACAAGACCTTTAGGCTAAATAAATAAATAAATAAACACTGTTCATACGGCTGTGTGTCATTCTTCAGTCCGTGTCTGAGTGACAAGAGGTCCAATCTGTAAAGTTTCAGGTGTGTGTTTTTGTGTTATTTGATGTTCTTCAGAAGTGAGGTGCGGGCGTTCACCACGGCCTTGAACGCGTCTTCGCTGCCGGGGGCGACGCATTTGTCCGGGTGCAGCAGGACTGCCAACTTCCTGTACGCCTTGTTAACTTCCTCCCTTTATTTTAACACAATGCAGACAAATGACAACACTTGTGATTTTATTTTAAAATGTTGGCTATTGCAGAATTTATATCCAGATTAAATTCATCAATCTATATATATATATATATATTTAAATATAAATGAATATAATTAAACACATTAATATTCAGACTCAAGACTATTTACTCACCGTGTGGCACCAGGTTTGACGCCCAGCATGTCCCAGGAGTCCTTGCTGTTTCGGATGCGTCGGATGGTGTCGGCCTGCTCTTTGGTGAAGCCGACGCTGACCTCGGACACCGGACGCTTTCCACCGTTCTCACACATGTCGGTGATGGACGAGAAGAACGCCTAAGATACAAAACACAAAGTTAAAAACTAAGTCTTTAAAAAGAAAAAATCATGTTTAGTGTGAGTGTATGTGTGTGTGCACCTGAAACATTTCGTTGATGCCCTCTCCGCTCTGTGCTGATGTTTCAAAGTAATGAAACCCTCTGGACTCTGCCCATAGACGCCCCTCCCCTTCGTCCACGACCCGCCGCTTCGTCAGGTCCACCTGCACAGACATGGTCCACACTCAAAATTTTCAAACCTGCATTGTTTGATCTAAACACAGCAATCATGCTCAGGTGTGGACCAAAACAACCGGATTGAGCAGCTAACAGAAGTGTTGGGTCAGATATGTCGACCGAACAGCTGCTGCAACCGCCTCCTGGACCATCTAGAAGCCAAAGCACCTGACAGGAGAAGCTTGATGTTGCTTGTTAGGAGTGTATGAGTCTGACCTTGTTGGCGCAGACGACGAACACGATGCTGTCCATGTTGGCCTGAGAGCCCATTTCCTGCTTCATCTCCCCGAGCCAGCTATCGAGAGCGTCGAAACTCTCCCTGAGGCCGACGTCATAAACCAGCAGCACCCCCTGACTGTCCTTATAGAACTCATTACGCACCTGACAGGCAGAAATAACAAGAAGCATGAAGGGAGGGAAAAGGGAAGCAGGTGGTGGAGGAGAAGGAAGAAAAAGATCATTTTCCTCGTACAACACCACCACCTGCTGGTAGGTTTCCCACATTACAACTGATTCAAATCTGACCTCTGACATGATTTTACATGTGATTCTATTTTTGAAACATTTTTTTAGTCTTGAAGCTGGTTTAAATAATGAAATAAAAGGTAAAAGTAGAAGTTTTATGACTCACCTCATAGAAGAAAGGATGACCGGCCATGTCAAAGATGTTCACTTTGATTTCTCTATCGCGAACCTGCACTCTGACAGCACACAACAGAACAGCACACATTAGAAAAACACATACATATTCCTACTACTATGATGACGTATTAATCAAGCGCCATCACTAGAATAATATTTTTTTTAAATAATATAAAACATATTTGAGTAATAGATTAGGTAGTTGGTGTATATACTCACTTGGTGACACCATAGTCGATGCCAATTGTGGCCAAGTACTTGGGAACAAACCTCTTCTCACAGTAGCGTTTGATAATGCAGCTCTGAAAGGGAAAATGATTTATAATGGCCTATAATGAGCTCTCTCATGCCAAACTTCATTCAGAAATCTAGCAATTTTAAGATGGGTTGCTAAATGAAGACAACAAACAATTAACCGAACAATGTAGACATGACTTCATTAGTATTTCAGCATTTTTAAATGAAGACAGCAGAATTAACGTTAAAAAAGCCGAATTTCAGGGTGTCAACAATCAAAAACAGATAAATGAAACCATACTTTAAAAATATTATAGAATCACTGGGTTCTCATGATACATTCAGACATGATTCATAACAGACATTACTTCATTAAAAAAATGTTTAGCATTTTTTATCTGGTTCACTTAATTTTTCCTCATGAATACAAATAAATGTTTTATTAACAAGTAATATTTACGCCGAGTTTTAGAGAACATATTTATTTTTCGGAACACATATTCGTTGATGTTGCACTACTTGTGAATTATTAGTGATACGCAAGGAGGCTTGAAAGTAATTTATTTTTTTATACGGAGTCTGGTGTTGAAATTAAAAACATAAATAAGACCGAACAGCACCATTAAAATGACACAAAGAGCAAAAGAAACGTTTGTCCTTTAAGCTAACACCCGTCTTTAAAACAGTTAAAAAATAAATATATTGTTAGCTAGCTCTACAAAGAAGGGATTTTCCGCATTTGAACTAAAATCAGCCTGATTTCATGATGGGGTTTGGTCTTAAATGAGCTGGTCGTCACTTACCTTTCCAACCTCGGCATTTCCGAGGCTTATTACCTTCACACGTAGTGATTTCTTATTGTCTCTTCGTTTCGGCGCGTTTGTTTCCATTTGTATTTCTTTTAAATCAACGTGTTTGCGGCGAAACTCTTCGGGCTGCTAATGAGGAATTCAGTATTGACAGCCGCTCTTGTTGTTGTTGTTGTTAGGAGCGCGGCTAACAGGGCTAACTACTCGCTAGCAAACTGGCTAGTGATTAGCACGGCCCGTAAACTGAATCATTATCGCATTAACTAATCACACCGCATTGTTTTGCTTTATCATTAATGCTAATGTTTTGGTTCAGCTGCCACTGTAACACACAGCGGAGACACAGCGAGCCTGCTAACCTCATAGCATACAATGCTAGCCAGCTGGGATCAGCGTCAAGTTAGCCGCTTCAAACTTCCGCTCAGTCCTTTCAGAATAAAAGTATTGTGTGCAAAATATTCAACAACAATCTTTATCATTACATTATATATGATACATTTCCTGACATTTACACTTACAGATGATCAGATTTAGTTTTGTACTAATATGGAGGCTATAACATGTTAAATTATTATTTAAATAAATACACTTGTGCGTTAAACTTTTGTTCAAGTATCAAATATGTATTTTCGGTTTCTGTCCACCAGGTGGCAGCATTTGTAAAGTTTCATACATATCTGCTTTAATTTAAATTTAATACATTTTTATAATACAGTTTAATATCAAATGTAAGATCAGAGTAGCTTTTACAGAGAAAACACGGCCAATATCATAAAAGGAAAATATTTATATGGAATCATCACAACAATCAGATTCCTAACAGAAGAGTTCTCAGGAAAATATCAGATCAACAAACAAATGACTGATTATTTATATGTAAACACTTACACAGTAACTACCTATCACGTGAACTGAAAACAAAAATGGAAAAGTAGATTTAATATAAAAGAGGGCAGTGATTGTGGTTACATTATTACAGTATATAAGCAATGCAATAAAAACAAAGCAGGCAACTGACAACTGTGCGTTTAAATGAGAAAAAAAAGGAAATTTAAAGCTGCACTACTTTAATTTTTAAATTCTACAATAAGATCTTAAAGCTTTATTGTCTACATATGGAGGCCCAAAGGGTCCAATATTAAATTAATAGATACTATAAAAAAATAAAAAAATAAAAAATATATATATATATATACACATGTGTGTGTATATATATATATATATATATATACGCATGTGTGTGTGTA
>JBBPCS010000878.1:6961480-6973897 GCA_037974645.1 Hollardia meadi | reverse complement strand
TAATAATAATAATAATAATAATAATAATAATAATAATAATAATAATAATAATAATAATAATAATAATAATAATAACTCTGCCAGTGGTCATACAGCAGAATGAGTACTTTAACTTTTGATACTTTGAGTATATTTTGCTGATAATACTTTCATACTTTTACTTGAATTGTTTAAGTCTAAATTATTTATTTTATTTTCATTTTATCTGCTTTGACTGGTTTTAATTCTTTTGTTAAGCACTTTGTGACATTGTTAAGAAAGGTGCTATTTAAAGAAAGTTTATTATTATTATTATTGTAAAAGTAATAACGGTAGTGACAGTAGTTGTCACTGAATGTAAAAAGTAATTCTCGATCCTGAGCATGTGAATTTAGTTTAATGGCACATATTTTTTACTTTTGTCACATCTAATGTGTACATTTTTCTTTTCTCACACAGCTGCAAATTTATAATACGCACCTGAAACCATATTCCAGTTAAAATCATCAAAAGTAAATCTTGAAATCTAAAGAGCTGAATGAGCTAAACCTGAGACACTCATGCACTTTCTGCAGTACAATAGTACGATACGCACATGCATGTACACACACTCAGTATGGACCTGTCATGCAGAACATGCACACACCCATTAACATAACATTTCCATTTCTCTGGATATACGGTAAATCATCAATCAGTCAAAATCATAAAATAATTGATCCTACTGGAGAAACCAGTTTTAAAAAATGGTTCCAGCAACTGACAACTGAATTGAAGACAACTTCAGCTATGGGAAATTACAATCTACATGTTTCACAATTTTCTGACATTGTATATAAAGTTTTAAAATTTTTCATTTTACCTGAATTTACACAAACAACATTTTAACCTTCATCAACATAAGATTATTATTATTTATTGGGCTGTTTTCATTTTTACTGAATGTTCCTCATAATCTGGCAAATCTGGTGTTTGTCCTTGAGGCAATATTTTTTTTCCTAGGATGGCAACAGAATCCTTTAATCATAGCGAACCCTTTAAAGCCCCCTACCCTTGCCCACCTCTTTGCGTTTGACGACAAGAACATTTGTTCGTTTAGATGAGCAACGTGACTTTTTGTTGCCATCCTAGAAAAAAAAATTGTATTGTTACTGTATCCTTGAGTTCAACAGCTCTTGTTGGCTTTGTTTATCTTTACGTACACTGTGCCTGTCTGGTGTATTTATTGCCTCTCCAGATAAATAAAGTAAAAACTGGAGCATAAAGTAGAGAACTAGAGGAGGTGTTTCCACTGAAACTACATTCAAATCATAATTTGATCAACTGGAAGCTTTCAGCTGTAAACACACCATCGCTCACTTTTCAGTAATTCACCGAGACACTGACGGAAAGCTTGATCACATGTTTTCAAAGTTATCATAATTTTTCATGACTCACAACCAACACAAACTGATGAGCTCGTTTTCCATTCACAGAACTCCAGCAAAGGTTTCCATCACAACAATCAAGATGCCACTGAATGTACCTACATGTCAGGGTGTCCTCAAACACACCAACAGTCTCTGCTCTCGGCTGACCATAACATGAACAATAAAGCAAAATTAGAGCTGCAACGATTACGTTTATATGACTCTAAACTCTGTTACAGTTTCAGTTGGATTTAGTTCAGTTTGGTGCTATGTTCGTTTATTAGTGTGCCATCACAGAAATCAAACTTTACAAGCAGTAGCAAGTTATTTACAAATGTTTTCATCCTGGATTTTCCCTCTCAGGCAACATGCAGTACATGAGTCCGCACCTTTCTCATGGAGCTTGTTGGTAAAACTTAATAAGGACAAATTAAGAGATTAATTTGTCTTTATTTATGGATAATTCTCCTAAAAAGACACTAGAACGTGCAGGCGCTAGCATCATCAGGATATTATAATGCAGTAAAAGGTCGAACAGCTTTGTGTCATACAGAAATAAAAAATTATTTCATGAGTTTAAAGGAAATAGTTTAATTTTGTATCGTATTGTGAAATATGAAAATATCAGCTCTTATTTACGGTAATTATTGGGTTTGTGGATTTTAACAGTATATTACCGTTATTACGGAAAGCGTGATAACCAATTTAATCATAAGCTGTTATTTGCCAAGAGATATAATTTTAAATAAGTAGTTTCTTTCTTTTTCACCTCGACTTTACCTGAACCCCAAACAAATCTTTCAGTACATATCTCACAGTTAAAAGGTATTTTCTTCTACATTTATTAGTTTCTTCGGGGTTTATCTGTATTTACATTAATCTCAATTTTCCAAATAACACAGGAACAATACTGATAATAAAATGTCAAAACATTTACTGTAACCTCCAACAACCAAACAGCAGACACACGGAAAAACTAGTTTTACTTTGACGTCACAGTGTTTCATGTGGGGAGGCGAGTTTCTTACACAGTATATTTACATTCAGTTTAGATTCATTCAGAAATATCACATTCAGATAAATGTCTTTTAAATTTTCCACTGTTGTGTATCTGTGTAATCACGGCAGCAGGCTGGAAACTGATTGAACGCGTCAAGTGGAAACTGACTGTAATGGTTTTGTGAGTGTAAGCACTTTATTAGACAACCTATTGTAAAAACAGCAGTAGAACACGTGTCATGATGTATTTAGTGTTGATGAATTCATATTAATTGGATTTCAACAACTCCCAGAGAAAGGGGTGTGACCTCGTTACTGTCAATCAAAGATGGCCGTCCAGAGAGCTGAACCTTCATCGCCTCTATCAGCTTTGTGTTTGTGATCTTGTCATGAAATAATAATGAGGTAATAATAATAATGCAAATATTATTTTTAAGGTCACTATAAACACCATCCGTTTCCACTCCATGATGACAACACACTTTACCTGAGGCGCACAAGAAAACTGTGTGGAGAAAAAAGTAATTTCATGTCAAGATCTTGAAAAAAATATGTTTGAAATTGTGTTTTTAAATGTGTTGAAATCGACATGCAGAAAAGTGTCAGTTTGTACGAGTTCCTGAACACCTGAAACAAAATCCAGGACACCTCACCACTGTCTCTACACATACGTTTCATGCTTTCACCTCTGTTCTCTGTTTCTTTTCCTGCTTCATCTCTCTTCACCACCTCTGTCTGCTTTCATGTCATTGTTTCTCTCTTCCCTCCATCTTTTTGCGCTTTTATCAAAGATGGCTGCCAGGCTGAGAAACACAACAGATTTTACAAAAAAATATGCTGAATTGGGGCGCCAAAATCCTAATGTCTACTGTCTATATATGTTTGTACACCACTTTTTCTTATATTTCTTCACCCGGCTACACGAGAGGTGTTTCTGTGACGGGGACTGCAACTGCCGCCTCAAAGAAGCGCTTGTTTTCGGTCACCACAGCACCTTCTGTCACTTTATCACCACATCGAGCTGCTGAACCTCAGTTTGGGGAAGACGGTTCGGTGTTAGTCACAGCTAAAAACCACAGAGCTGCTTCCTGAAATAGGGTGGGGGGGTTGTCTCTTTATGGTCGATTAATTTTGTTCACTGAACTACAAACCTGAGCTGCAGAGCTCACACACACACACACACACACACACACACCATCAGATCATATTATTGAAATTTAAACTTACATGTCTAATAGAAAAACAATCTAAAACTTTATATCAGCACTTATTTTACATTAGAAAGTCAAACTTACAGTATGTTGTTGTGGGATTCATTAGATAATTGAGGTTAGACCATCTGTGAATCAATGATGACTAAATGTCATGTTTTCTCAGTCAAATTCCTTAAAATAGCTCCAAATTTTAAACAAATCGCTCTTTCATTAATGCGAAGCCCCCTTCGTATTTGTTTTATTTTGTTTTGAATTGAGGCAGCTGAAACCTGCCTCTAAAGGTGCAATGTGTAACAAGGCTCATTCCCGGGTCGTCAGATACTGACGCTTTGGGTTGGTGGTCGGCCAGACCAACAAACCCAAAGCGTCAGTATTTGGCGACTTGGGAAATGCTACAAATTGCTTTTTAAAAACTACCTTAACCTAAAAACATAATTAATTTCTCAGTTTCCAGGTGTTTTAAAGGTGCAAAGTGTAAGATTGTTGAGTCTTTAGGTTGGTGGATCGGGCCACATCAAGACAAAGCGTCAGTATTTGACAACCTGGGAATAAGACTCAACAATAAATATCTTACCGCACTTTTAAGAGGAGCAGGAACCTTTTTCTGTCATGTCCAGTGTGGTGTCATCAGTCAGGGGTCATTTAAATGGAGTCTGATCTAATTTTACGTTGCGTCTTTATGTATTATCTCTATAAACCACACAAGAAGTGCTGGTATGATTAAAAATGCCTTTGACAAACTTTGCTGCATGAATTTGGGGCATTTTTAATGAAGACCTTTTTTTTGGTTGAGTAATGTCTTAAACATGCAGCAGTTATTCAGGAAACACAAAAGTGCTGAAACAACACATCTGGTACAATCTTTGTTCCTTAACAATATATCGAAAAGTTTTATTTAAAGTTTTTAAAGAGGAGTTTGTTGTGATTTAATGTTGTTTTTTATTGATCACAAAATATCCCTGTAAAATATGAAAAAGGTGTCAGAAGATTCCTTCATTACGAGGGACTCCATTATTGACTTTAATCACACATTATTGATCATTTTGAATGCCATTGCCTTGCTAAGACAGCAGACACAGTTGGTACAACAAACACTTGTTTTGTCACTAAATTTAATAAATGTAAAAACAAATAACAACCGTGATGTATTTGAAAGTGATTTCTCGCACTACATCCGTGACCTCATATCACCAGCTAATTAAATGGCTTCACAAGCTTCTGATATACTCAAACATCTGGTGCTACGTGCTACAACTTTGATGAGCACAAAACTACAAGTAACATAAAAAAAAAGTTGTGGAAATGTTCTGATTGTACAATTTGACTATACTGTGTTGGCATGTAAGTTGTAATACTATGAAGTTTAGTTTTGTTTCCAGACATCCATTTGAAAACATGCTTCTGTCTGCAGGTCTAGCTAATGTTAGCAATTAGCTTTCAAGTGTATATAGTAATAAACTTACAACTGAAATTAAATTAAATGAGTACAAAACTAAACTTAAACGCCTTTACAAAAGCATGGAGTCTTTCTTTTAGTCTTTGTGTTGATGCTACCTTACCACAGTCACCAGCATGTGTGCTAACCTGCTGCGTTAACAATGATGCAGTGTTGAGTAGCTGAGCAGCTGCTAGCTTAACTAGCTAATGTGCTAATATTTTTAAAAATCAATTGGATGGATCAAAGATGTTCTGTGCACTGGAATATCGATCTTTCTTTTTTATGGTTCTTTAGTTTAGTTTTGTTCTTTGTTTACATAAAAGGACTGACTTTAAGTCTGTTGAGACGAACATTGACACAACCAACAGAACTTCCAACATGGCCGCCAGAAGACTCTTTCGTTTGTTTTTGACATTTTCTTCAGTTGAAACTATTCAAATTTCCTCACAAGAAGTTAAATATTTGTACACAGATGCTGGTCGGAGTTTTATCTAAGTTCATGAAATCCAGAAAAGCACTATGTCACTATATTTGGGTTGTTTTTTTTTAAGCATTTTCAGATCAGTTGAAGGGTTATACAAGCTCCTGTAAACTCTTCAAAACCTCTGAATTGCATTCGAAAATGCAACAATTTACTTTCTTTCAGCCTGTAAAATCAACATTTTGAAAATAAAAGACTATGGTTATCTTGTTTATTTAATCAGTTTCAATATGGCTGCTGTAGTTTGAATCAGACAAAAAGTCAATGCATCTTTGACGTCTTCACTTGTGAGACTTTGGAGTGAAACGTTAATGTGTTTGGGTGTCTGATGAGTCTTACCTGCCGGAGGAAACAGAGAGGCGAGGATTAGCAGGCCAGATATCCTCGTCTGGAGCTCCATCCCAAACTGGTTTCCCCAAAAGATGCGTTTCTTCAAACTGGTTTCAGTCACCAGCAAAGAACGGAGACGACTGAACCAAACTTCTGTCTTGCTCTGTCGTCTTTAAGCGGGACAGGAAGTGGTGAGGAGCTGCTGTGCCAGGTTACACACATAATCTACATATAAGAATCTTTCCTCCACACATGAACACACTCTTAACACACATATGGAAAAGGAAATTCAGCTTTTTTTTCTTTCTTTTTTTTTAAATGTCTGTTTTTTGATGTTTTGTCAGAGAGTAAATCTGAAAAATCTCAATCTGTACTTGACTTTGGGGAAGGAAGGTTTGTTTTGTCTTAATTATTACCAGTATCAAGGATATAAGGATAGATTCATAGAGTGTACAAACTGAAAAAATCCACTAATTTGTGATTTGTAGGGGGTTAAATGTTCTTGACTTAAGGCAAATAAAACAAATTCGAGAAAAGTACCTGACACCAAAAGTAAATCGAGTCGAGTCCATGCAGTGGAAACAAGGCTTAAGTGTTAGTGCTAAGCTAGCTTCTATATTTGTTAGCTATCGTACTAAATATACGTACCAACAACCAGACAGTGCGGGTTAGCTGAGCAGCTGCTAAAGTTAGCTTAACAAGCTAACGAAATAGTATTTTACGCACACAAAATAAATGAGATCAAGAGATTCAAGAGTCCACAAGTTAAACTGTAGGTCACAAAATGATTTAAGAAATTAGGTAAAGCACGTAGTAATGCAGAAAATGTTTTTCTTGCCTTTTCCTTATTTTTGCTCGTGAAAAACTGGCTATTTTCTCCTCTTCGGTCTTCAAAGAATTATTCACATTGTAGTCTGAAAGGGGAAAAACACTTTATGGTGGAAGTACTCACAAATCACTCACATGTGCAACATCTAAGGGTTCACAAAGGAGACATTGATTTATTTGAAGGTATTTTAAAGGTAAAAATGTCTCGTATTAATTATACTCCCTAAAATTTTGATTCAGGAGTTCCTTGTCAGTTTAAGTAACTTAATATTAAGGACTAAACCTTGGTCATTGATTTTTTTATATGACCTCCAGGTGTGAAAACCAGCCTACAGACCACAGCAGAGCCTCAAACCATACCAATACCATTTAGTTTTCGTTTTGCATCATCATGTTTCTGTCTGATTAAATTCCAATCACAGATGACTGATTCATCTAAAAACTCTGTAACTCTGTATGTTACAGTGAGTTTTAAAACAGTTAGATAACGTAAGGTGTTTAAACTTTTTCCTTTTTTTTAAAAGAGCATTTCCTTACCAGTGATGCTCAAGCAAACAAATTCAAAACAAAACTCAAAGCCTTTCAATGATTCTCTTCATAACTGGTTCATAAATAGCATGCTAACTAAGCATGCTACAAAAAACAGTTAAAAGCTGGAAAATATCCAAAAATACCTCAAACTAAAGGATACAAACATTTTGTATGTTTAATTTGATGTATATGTATAAAAATGAGTTAAAAAGTCTACAAGCCAAAAAAAACAATTAAATAAAAGAGGTGGAGTATTTTGTTTCTTTGCACCAACTTTATTTATACAAATCATCCAATATTTCCCCAAAAAAATACAATTTCACAGCAAAGTCTTATCATGATTATGAAAGCATGAATATATTATAAAGGCATCAATTTCCCTGCAGCATGAAGCAGCAGAACAGTGTGAAGTTATTGGAGTATAAAACAACGTTTAAGGCTCTGTCATTCAGTCAACGTTGGAAGAAATGGTGATCAAAGTAACTGATCTGGTATCACAGTGACAAGTAAACTGCAATAATAATGCAACTGATCTTCTGTAAACCAAAGGGGAACACAGACTGAAGCCCCGCCCCTAATCAAAACTAAGCCCCGCCCCTGTTCACTGTGGCTTCTGTGTTATTTTTAAAACATTTTTCTGTCCGTATTGGAAGTTAAATGAGTATCTAATGCTGAACTGGACAGCAATATCTGACCATCTTAACCTCAAGGTCCACTCGATGGAGTGAACCAGCAGATGGAGTTGGAGCTTTTCTTGTAGTAAGACCCACTTTAAGTAAAAATCAGCTCCTGCCAATAATAAACCTGTAATATAATAAAATACTGTTTTTTTTATTTCCGTTTACTCTGTTCGCCTCTGATAAAGTTATAAAGTGCAGTTTGTTGTTGCTTTCTTGTGCAAATCCTATCAAATCACACATCTTGAATCTTAGTTTTAATAAACTGAGTTTGGTGTGTTGCTGCACGGAGCCACAAAACCAAACCAACAAAAGAAAAGGAAGAATATTGACAAGTTCAAGTGTGTTTCCTGTTGAAGTAAATGTATAAAAAGGTACAAAAATAATTTTAAAAAAAATGTATCTTCAATTTTGGTGACTTTAATTATTGATTATTACAAATTTTTTTAAGAGACAAATTATTATTATTCAAGGCTGCAGCTGAATAAAATTGTTATAAAACTATAATTGTGTTTCTGGTATTTCTTTTAAGTCCCTGTCTGTTTTTATGGGTTTGATTATAAAGGAGCTCCATCTGGTGGTTTATTTTAATTTAAAGGAAAAAAGTGTGACAATAAAGCTGGTAAATTGAGTGGCTTGGTTTCCAGTGTTTCATAATTTTTCCATCAAATATTTATTCATCTTTTTATTTTTTTATTCCCCGTGCTTGTTGCAGAGTCTGACATTAAACGTTATGGACCGTAGCTCCTGAGTAAGATTTCACTGTATCTCATGTAGAGTTTGTAGCTGACATCAGGATGTCGTAGAAACAGAGCAGGATTCAAATCGACGACTTGCAGCTGATCTTCCAGGTCGCAGGTTTGATTTTCGGGTTGTGCACCATCGGCCTTCTGTAGACGAAAACACAACGTCTAAATAAAGATGTTTAATTTTACAGAAATTAAACAGAGATTTGGAGTCAGACAATGTCCTCACAGCGCCTCCATCAGGTCAAACTGTGCAAAAGGCCATATTTTCAATATTTGACTTAAAATATGCCAGTTTTGAATTTAAATTACAAAATTTCTACTTACTTTCCTAAAAATTTACTCAACTTGAGTGTCAGGATTTTTTACTGAAGTGTAAATTTTTTACTTACCATCCCAATTTTGACTTCAAAAATTTGGAAAATGTGACTTACTCATAAGTCTCATAATTTTGGCTTTCCATAAGTATGTCTCTTATTGTTATTCTGCATATTCATGTCTTTATTTTTATATTCCCCAATGGTTTCTTACATTTATCTTTTATTTTTACAGAACTACTTAAAATGGACTCATGTTGTAGTTTTGAGGTGTAGTTGTAATCCATATATTGTAGAACTACAAACAGAACAAATAGAACTACATGAACCAGCAGCTCTGACCGTCAGTGGTGCTTTGTGTGCAGCGTTGCATTGAAGTATTCCTCCGGAGTGACGGTCTTCACCCCGCCAAAATAATCCAACACCCACACCTGAAACATGGAGGATGAACATGGGCGTTACCAAGACTTCCTGCCCTCTGATTGGCTGATGATTGCGATGTTTGGACAGATTGTGAGGTCAACAGTAGCATTTGTAATACTTGTAGCAGTAGCGGTGGTACAGGGGATAGCATCAGAGCAGATGTAGCACTAAAAGTAACAATAACTGTTGCAATACTGGTAATATCTGGAGTGTGTATATGTAGTATTTGTATTAATAGCTGTAGCTGTAACTATAGTTAGCGGAAGCAGAAAAAAAGGAAGAAGTACCATGAAGTTATAGGACTTGTAGTCATGGTAGCTCCTATAGCAATGCTAGCATTAAGTCTAACAACCGGTGGCGGCAGCAGCAGTGTAAGTAACAGTAGTTAAGCAGTGTTAGCAGTTTTAGTAGTAACAATATAAGCTCTGCCAGTAGCAGTATTAGCATTAGTGGTAGTACTTCATAGTTGCAGTAGTAGCGCTGGTACCTGTGTGATGTTGAACTTGGCAAAAAACCAGTTGTGATCAGACGGCCAGTCGATCATCTCCGGATGACGACTGAACAGAGCTTTCTTAGCAAACTCTGCCTCCGTCCCGGTCACCTGACAAGAAGGAGGTGAGGGTCATGTGACTGCTCAGACTTCGTCACCTGGATACACAGTTGTGTGTGTGTGTGTGTGTGTGTGTGTGTGTGTGTGTGCGTGTGTAGTTGTACCTCCATCACAGACCCAGACAGGATGATGTGAGCACATAGAGGATTCTGAGGGTCGAAGCCCTGCTGTTTGCAGTAATCAGTCTGAGCCAGAGACATGGACAGAGACGCCTGAGGGTTCACCTGCACGGAGACAGACCACATACTGAACCACTTCAGTTCAATTCATCTCTGACTCTTTAACTGACACTTCACCTCCTTTCACTGCCTACACTTCACACTTCAAGTAACATCTGCTCTCAGTTTTTACCCTCAAAATGACAATAATTTCAGGACACTTTTACTACTACTGCTGTTTAGCTGAAGAGTAAAAGTTAAAGTCAAGTTTAGCCAACACTTCATTCCTTTCACTTGATTCACTTAACTAGTTTATACAGTTGAAATGACACTGACTACTTTCAAGACTTCTATTCAATGTAAAATTTTGAGTCACATTATCACCAACACTTCAACTGTTTGAAAAATGGTAATTTTATAGCTATTTTTTGGGGTATTCCCCTCTGAAGATGTAACTCTTTCTAATAAGAGATGTTTGATTGTATGTTGTGATATAAAACAAGAAAAATCACTCTGAACCTTAAACCCTCTTCTGTAACATACAGTCTCCTATATAACTTTTACAGAGGCTTTAAGACATTTTATAACAAACTCAATATGTATAAAAGTGCTCTGTTAACTTCACTTTTAAGTCTTTTTCTAGGCTGTAAAGATTTATTGGTCTGAAATTAACAGACTAATAAAACCTTTCACCATATGTATTGTACGTTTCTTCTGTGTACATTAGTCAGTGGTTTCCTATCACATGACTTCAGCTCTGACATGTGACTTTAACTCCAAAAACTGCTGAGTCACTCTGTGAAGGAACTGCTGTGTCATGGTTGGGTCTCTGCTGTTGCATAAATCCTTCACTGGCCGTAATATTTGGGACTTTTGTTAAGTGAACGAAACATGAATAACGTTGACGTAATTCGTGACTAATTAGAATTCTTGACTTATTATAGATCCAAATGGAAAAATAAAAGAAACATTTCAACACAACATATTTGTCTAATTTCCTAAATTATATCAGGAATATTCGACTACACCACTCGAATTTAGACTACATTGTGATAAAAACACACACATACAATACAGAACAGAGTCAGTATAAACTCACTATGGTTGACAAAATTCACTGAGACTTTCTATAAATATTATATGAATCTGACAGGATATTAAAATACCATAAACTAACATAACTACTACACTTTCTACTAAATATCACAGACAAAACAAATTACCAAAACATAGTAATATTATAGTAATTCTGGCTAGTTTTTTGCTTTTTTATATGTAATATTATTAGAATAATATTTACATTTTGTAGATTGAAGTGTTTTTTAAATTGTTACTGAAATAATAAGAATATATATATATTTCAGTTAAGTCCGTCTCTAATAATAGCTGCAATAGTTTTAAGTGAGTTGTATGATACTTAAAACACTATAAACTTAAAGCTCCAGAAGGAATATTGCACACTGCAGACAGTGTAAACTAAGATACAATTTACAGTTAAAGCCTGTGAGACTTTATTATACTGATAAACACAACAAACATTAATTACCTCCAGGTCCTCCACGGAGATCTCCATGCGGGTCAGGTACATGTAGGGCACGCCGGAGCCGGAGCCCTCCGGCCCGTCGCTGACCGAGAAAGCGTTGGAGAACGGCTGTCCCACCACCGGCTTGTGCGTGGAGATAGTGGCCATAGAGGCCCAGTCACATTGGTGGGCGACGAAGCGGGCGACGCGGGCAACCTGGTCGTGGGGCGGTATACGGACCCGGCAGGAGGAGGCCGGGGAGACGGAGGCCCAGAGGTGGCCGAGGAGGAGCAGATACGCAGCCCGCACAATAGCGTCCATACTCGAGTTCGGTGTTTGTGAGACAGTCGTTGAGACACTCCAGAGGAGAATGACATATAAACAACACTGAGTTCCGGTATGGAGTTTCAAAATAAAAACACGAGACAACTTTTTCAGGAAGCCTGCTCTCCACGCCCAATTAAAATTTCAAAATAAACCCAGTTTTTAAAATGTGCAGTATGTAAGAATATAATTTACATATTGGAATGAGACCTTCCCCGACTGTCTCAGTTATGTAACGTTAACTTCAAGGGACAGAAAAACGCTGCATTCACAAACTCCGACTGCCGTTTGCAACAGTGTTAATGAACGGCAGCTAAGAATATAAACCTATATTAACAGAGGGGGAAAAGACACGCTCAAACAATCAACTGCAGAAACAAGAAGAGAAACACATTTTTGCCTGGAGGGAGACTTTAACTCTGTTTTCAAGA
>JBBPCS010000878.1:6912802-6961380 GCA_037974645.1 Hollardia meadi | reverse complement strand
GCTCAAACAATCAACTGCAGAAACAAGAAGAGAAACACATTTTTGCCTGGAGGGAGACTTTAACTCTGTTTTCAAGATTGTTTTCATGCTGAAGTGGGAAACGAAACCAAGCTACAAGTAAACATTATGACAGTCTTTCAAAATAAAACAATATAAATTGATTTTCCATATCGAGTTTATTTAGAAAAACAAAAAAGTGATGCTGCGTTTACAAACCATTTTATTACAGCACATTAGTATAAATAACCTGAACCTGGTGGTGGTGGTGGTGGTGGGGGGGGGGGGGGGTTTACTGTGTTCCACCTTCAGCTTCGCACATGTCACACAGGTTCTCCTCAATGGTAAAGTGTCCTTGGCAACCGTTACTGCCGCAAAGACAGAGCACTTCCTGTTTCCTCCGAGTGTCGGCGGAGTAATTCCAGGTCAGCTCAGTGCCAGCCTTCACCATGCTGACAGAGAGAAAACAAAATCAGTTATCAACAAACTTCAAACAACCATCATCATCTTCTTCCTACTCTTCCTCACCTGTTGGTGAAGAAGGCGATGACGGGGAAGCCGGGGTCATGGGAGTCAGTGAAGACGTTCTGGAGGAACAGGTTTGGCTGGCAGCTGTGCTGTAGGGAGGAGAGACGGGGTCAAAGGTCAAATAATAAAGCAGCGAAAGCAAATTTTAATTATAACATCTTTTCTCGAATTATAACAACTAAAATCTCTTTTTCCCCTACATTGAACCTCATAAAAACTGTGGTACTTAAAGGCATCCTTCACTCAGGTTTGTTCTGAAGTTATTAACTCGTGTTATCGTCCTCTTACATTGATGAAGCGGCTCACGTTTCCCTCCTTGCTGGCGTCCAGGAAGTTAACGTCCTCCACCTTCATCGGTCTCTTTAAACTCTTCGGGCTCTGTGTCTCGGTTCCGGTACCGTTCACCCCGTGGACTGCCGCCAGCTTGGGAATGGTTGTTGTTGTGGCAACTGTCTTCTCCTGGGATGGAGTCTGGTCACCTGACGCCCCTGCTGAAGGCGATGGGGGCTGTGGGCCTCCAACCAACACTGCCTGAAAGACAAAAAACAGGAGGAGTCCGAGTTCGTTCATTCGTTAAACTTATTTTAATCCAAACTATGATCTTTTTTTCCCGAAACCTAACCAAACTGCGATCTTGGGTCACGTGAGTAAGACAGTGAAGTTCACACGACAAAGTCGCCTGATTACGTCTTTTCCTGCACGCAGGCGTAAGGTTTATGGTGTTAGCATGCTAACATAATCATCAGTAAACATGACGTAGAGCTGAGGCTGATGGGTTCACCAGAACCGGACTCTGACCGTGTCTCTGTCCTGTGGTGTTGTGGTTTTGGCATCAGCGGGTCTCTGGATCACCGGGACGTGCAGGGGGGATGAGGTGGATTCCTGCATGTTGCTCCGCCCCTCCTGCACCGGCGGGGCCAGCCACTCGGTGACGACCTCCACCTCGTCGTCTGAGGGGAAGTCTGTCCTCGAGTGCTTCGGGGAAGGAGGCGCAGTGGGACTCTGGACCCTCCGCAGGATCACACCTGAACACAATTTATTACATCGGTCACACGTTTACGATCCTCTGACTCGTTCTACATCGACGTAATCTCACCTGCGTATATGCACACGAATGTGCCGCGGTCCAGGTCGTCACGGCAACGCACGCCCCAGCCGCGGTTGTCGGTCTGGAAGACCTGGAGGCGGACTCTGATCCCTCTCTGGACCAGCCGGTTCTGACAGCGAGCCCGGTCACAGCCACACCACGGACCACACTCAAACACACTGAAAACAGAATTCAGACACTTTTCAGGAGAAGTTTCATGGCAGAAAGAAGTTTTATATCATTTTAAGCTGAATATCTTTGGACATTTGAAGATGACACCTTGGACATTTACTGTTGTGACTCATTCTTTAAAAAAGCATCTTAAATTCACTTCTTTTCCTTCGCTTTTGCCTGATTCATGCTTTCAATCTCTAAGCTGTAAATTTGATCTAATTGTCTTTTCTCTTCCTTCTCTGCCTCTTTCTCTCCTTTTCTTCTTCCTTTAAAGCACTTTGTAACTTTCAAAAAATATAAAAACAAAGTTTGCCTGGTCATTACTTCCTGATAAATTAATGATTTCTGACTGATAACAACAGTAATCATTAGTTGCAGCTGTTAAAATATCTCGTTATTGACCGTCTGACCCTGATGGTATGGGCTCGTCCAGCCTGTGATGGTTGTAATGGCGCCCCCCTCTGGTCATGGCGACGCAGGCGCAGCGCTGTGAGTCACTGCAGCCATCGGTGCAGTCACAGCAGGTGTTGAACAGCATCGGGCCGCGGCTCAAGAAGCAGCCGTGCGGCCAGCGATCTTTCCTATAGCGGAACTCAGGTGGCTGGGCACCGCCGTCCCCGGCACACAGCTCCACCGGCGTGGGCTCCATGCCCCGGCTCAGGTCCAGCTCCGGCTTCTGGGGGCCCACCAACGGGGGAGGGTCCAACTGAACAGATGGGTTAAAGGTGAAGAAGTCCACCTGCAGGAGAAAAGAAACACTGATTCTTCTTTAGCTCTTACTTAAGTCCCATTCTGGTACTTCTACTTATCTGAGTACTTCTTCCAGCACTGAACGCATCACAATAAACCAGCTGACCTGCAGGATGTCGTAGCTGTCTGTGGCCAACAGGAAACACATCACATCGTTGTGGTTACGGAGACTCAGTCCACATGGCGCTTTGTAAACGACGTCCCAGTCCTCCACTTCCTCTGAGACTTCTGGATCCGCCCCCTCGTCGCCAGATGCCTCGCCCTCTCTCGATGACATCAACAGCCTGGCGGTCAGCCTCTTAAAGCCGCAGAGCAGCGGGATCTTCAGAGGGTTCTGACCCCAGAACAGAGGCACAGACTGAGGCATGCTGGGTAAACTGGACAGGCAGGCCTGAAACGAAACCACCATTAAATCAAAATCAAAAGTGCGTACTGACCTGTGAACGTTGTTACATACAGTGTGTGTGTGTGTTACCTTGCAGCAGGTGTGGAGTTGATACTGCAGCTGGACGGGGGACAGAGGAGAAAGCAGCTCGTCTCTGCCTGCAGGGGGAGCTGCAGAGCTGGATGGCTCGTTGGAGGGAGGCAGGGGGGACGGAGAGGGGGAGGAACAGGGACTGTGGTGGGAGTAGTCAGGCAGCAGGACCTCACCTGGACAAGAAAACACTACCAACGTAAGACTTCCTGTAGTGTAACCAAGTACATTTATTCAAGTGTTAAAGTACAAATGTAAGGTACCTGTACTTTACTTGAATCTTTTCATGCCACTTTATGCTTCTACTCCACCACATCTCAAAGGGAAATATATTACTTTTATAGTAAATAAATTTAAATAAACAATAATAATAATCATTAATTGCAGTCCCAGACAAGAGTTTAAAATGAGCCCCACCTCAACCACAACAGTAAAATCCTGCTTTTATACAAATGCCTGAGAAACAATCATGTAATAATATTATATTAGAATAATAATCCAATGGTGTTTTACATGTGAACAATTTATTCACAAGTTTAAATTCCTCTTAACTTTTTTAATTAAGACACTTAAGGTCTTCCATATGGTGTGTTACACTATATTAGGTGGAGACAGATATGCTGAGCTGATTTTAGAATGGGTTTATCGAACAAAAAATAAACCATTTCTCTTTTACATTCTGCTTGAAAATCCCCCAGAATCCACTCTATGAATAGGCAGATATTTAAAAATTTAAAAGTACTGGTTTATACTGGTGTGGTTGTTATAACAGCAGGAAACCTTCAGAATAAAAGTCTGTGTTTACCTGAGCCGATGACCACCTGAACAACAGAGGAGTCCTGAGTGGAGGCCTGAGGAGAACAGTCCAGAGACTCCAGCAGCTTCACCCCCTGAACATATTCTGATTAACACACAACAGGAAGTCGTGATCATTACAACAGGAAGCTGATCACATCCTGTTCAGTACAATCAAAGGTTAAAGAAGTCCAACCTTTATCTGTCGCTGTGTTCTTCTTCAGGACTCTCCTCAGGTGATCCAGATACTCAAAAATTGTGTCAAAAATCTCATCCACGTCCTCCTTGGCCCAGAAGGTTTTGGCCCGCTCTTAAAGAAACACAGCAGGACAAATTTGGAAAACCTTTATTTCATGTGTGAATACAGAAAAAACACTACTTCTAACATTGTTCCCAAGTCAGAACACATCATACCAAATCTATATTAAAATCGCCGAACCTTTAAGCTTTACAAGCCAGTACATGTAGACTCCAGAAACCCATTTTGTTAGACTTGTGAAATCATTATTCTATTTGTAAAAAAACCCGAGGCTTTGCAGACGGTTTAAAACCCCTTTGGTTTTCATATATATTAGTATAAATTAAAACAACATAGATATTTCTTCTTACCAACATCTTCTGGATCTAATGAATCCTCTTCCACTTCCATCCGAGATAGAGACGTTAGCCTACTAGCAATCAACTAGTCAGCTAAGCTAGCTTAGCCGGCTTGCTAAAAAACAACAACAGGGGAAAAAATAACGCTTTATCTTTAACATCTGACTAACAGTGAGGTGACGGTGAAGATATTTCCACTTACATTTCGAATAATAATAATAATAACTGACGGGCCTTACAGGACAATAAATAGAAGAGGCGCCATCTGAACTAAAGTTACAGTCTTAATTCATTCAGATGCTTCGGACAATAGTTGAGGAGCTAACGATGCTAACAATCGTAAAAATGCCGTATTACAACATGAAGGTTAACATGATCGTTTTATAAAACTTTTTGACCGTTTATTAAAAATTGCACGCGTAATATATCACTGTCTGCTCTATTGATATTCAACTTTCGCATGTGAACTGGTTTACATCGTCATAAATATCGGTCCACAACGGCCACCGTAGAATTTTGTCAAAAAGGTTTTCGACCTGACGTTGGTCTTCCAGGCACTTTTTCGGCTCTTAAACTTAACCTGTGCTTATCGGTGATACAACAAACGACGACTTACCGGTTTCTTCGTACACAAAAACGAATTTTGATAAAGTTTACAAAAAAATGATTTGTAAACCGCAGTCTACCTGTCTGTCTGGAAGCCTCAGCTCAGGGAACAACCAAGATCAAAGGCGCTTCGGTTTTATAATTGATATACATCGGCCACCGTACTGCTGAAGCATCTTGGGAGATAAACAACTATTCATAACTTGATAATAAACAAATTCTAACCCTATATGCCTTCGTTTGCACGGAAACATGTCATGGATAAACCCATGAAACATATACGGACTTTGGTCGGATGCGACGAGAAATCAGGGCCGCGAACTGTTATTAATGTTAGCACGGAGGTGCTAACGGTAGCCACTTCCTGTATAGTTTTGTAACGGTGGATTTATGCAAGGTAAAATGCGGAATCATTAAAGACCAGAGAGCTGCTGCTGCGGAACGACCGGTTCGACAAAAGGTGACTTTTAAAAACAATTTTATAGATTGCTTCTTGATACATAAATTATATTATGAAATCTGTTAAAGAATATTTTATAGGTGAGTTTCTTTTGGCATATAGTTGAGCCATACTGCAGGTGAAGGTGTGTGGAGTTGCAGCTGTATTCTGTAACAACATATACCCTCAAATTCATTGATGGTGTAATAATCAGAGGTGAACTTTTGATTTATTCTAAAGGAAAAGGTTGCTGAATTTCTGTACAAAACATGTTAATGTTGGAAAAACATTTACTGTACAAATGTGTATATTTTTCTACTTATTCTTTTGAAAAATTCTCATGAACATTTATTCTAAGTCTCTCAAAATAATCTTTTACATAATCATCTTTTGCTGTTTATTGTATGTCTATGAATTAAGTTAAATATTGAAAGGTATTATATAAACAATAGAAAATCTAGTGACATATATTAGACTTATGCTTCACAGCCCCGCGACTCCTCTAAGTTAGCTCTATTGGATGACTCTCCAATTGATTTCTCCAACAAACAATCTATCACTAATATAAACAAGCATGTGAATGACAGTTCTGAATATTGGCATAGAAACAATTCCACTACTCTAAAGTAAATCTAAATTAAAAGAGACTAGTTTTTAATTTAGATTTAATAAGTATCATAGTGGATCATAATTTCCACTGATGACAGCTAGAAAGTTGTTCATTAAAAATAACAGCTGAAATTGTATTTGAATAATAAAAAATAAAACAAATCATTATTAAATCATTCTAACAGTATTTTTGTTTTTCTCACTACAAACATTATCGTATGTTTTCCACCAGTCTCCCTGCTCAGAGTTTAAATGTTCCTCCTCAGGTGAGATGGCTCAGGTGCGGCGGTCAGTCAGCGAGGCGTTGTGGGCGATGTGTGCGGCCGACTCCATGTCCATGCCGGTGCATTGGTACTACGACATCAACGACATCAGGAGGGACTTTGGAGGCTGGATATCCGGCTTCAACTCGCCCAGAGACAAACACCCGTCCAGCATCCTCAGCCTCTCCAACACCGGTAGGAAAACTCTTTGATGGAGATCGTTCATGTTATTGTGCCAGAACTTGTAATTAATGATCATATTTTTTCTTCCTGTTTCTGTTTCAGCTGGCAGCGGTCGGACGGCCTGGACATCCGGCGCCAAACAGCCTGATGTGGTCGGTAATGTGATCCTCCACGATAAACTGAACTTGTGGAACTCCTCCAAAGGCTCAGTCCACTATCATCAAGGTACTGCTGACTGTCTGAGTACTGTCTAATACCGAGAAATATCACAGTAAACGGTATTATCACAAAATACTAAATTACTTCACACCATGTTTGTCTTGGATGTCATCAAACCTGAAACTGAACAGAGAAGCAAATATACACTTTCACACCTGTAGTTTGGTTCCTTTAGTTCAGAGATAAAAGATCCATTGTTGCAGTTTAGGTCTGTGTTTGTGGTCTTTAGGTCTTCAGTGGTCTTCAGTGGTCTGTGTTTGTGGTTTTCAGGTCTTCAGTGGTCTGTTTGTGGTCTTCAGTGGTCTGTGTTTGTGGTCTTCAGGCCTTCAGTGGTCTGTTTGTGGTCTTCAATGGTCTGTGTTTGTGGTCTTCAGGTCTTCAGTGGTCTGTGTTAGTGGTCTTCAGGCCTTCAGTGGTCTGTTTGTGGTCTTCAGTGGTCTGTGTGTGTGGTCTTCAGGCCTTCAGTGGTCTGTGTGTGTGGTCTTCAGGCCTTCAGTGGTCTGTGTTTGTGGTCTTCAGGCCTTCAGTGGTGTGTTTGTGGTCTTCAGTGGTCTGTGTTTGTGGTCATCAGGTCTTCAGTCTGGTGACAACACCCTGAACGTCCTCTGTTCTCTGCGAGCGGCTCAGTCCCTCGTCTCTGGTCGTTTCACCGACGTTTCTCAGCCGGACGCTCGAGCCGCCGTGCTGTCCGACTACGTCCACTTCCTGACCACGCCTGGCTCGCACAAAGACACCTATGCCGAGTCCTCCCATCGCTCATTCTTCGCCGACTGGCAGGACAGCAGGCCGACCTTGCCCCTTCAGGTAAAACAAACGCACCCTGGTGGAACAGTCGCCTCCCAGCTGCGTTTTAAATCTGTTTTTACTCACTTGTGTTTTTCCAGGTTCTGATGTTTGCAGAAAAACGCGCCAGGCAGAAGTTAAGCTCCTCGTTCGCCGACAGCCAGCTGGCCGCCATCGGCTGCCTTCCCATGATCCTCCCTTTCATCCTGCTGTCAGCGTCAGCCAATGAGGAGCAAGCTGTGGGTGACAAACAGTCGTCTGAAGTCCAACATTTACTGTTGTTTAATTTTAATGCTGAAGCTGGCAGGTGTCATGGAGGAACATCATTTTAAAGAATTGACATTTTATCATTTAATGGACATCAAATTTAACGAGTCAGACAATCAGATCTAAATGAGCTGTTTGGATTTAATGTACAGATATACGTCTTATAATGTTTTGATATCTTTGACATCCCTTAAAAATATTAAAATGTCAAAAAAACATTAATTTGTGGGCTTAAATGAGACTGACAGCTGCTAAAGTAAAGTACCACTGTGTAACAAAGCGTCCTGTCTGACCTTTAAGGTTTCAGCAGCTGTGGAGTTCGTGAAGCTCACCCACCCCCACCCGAAGGTGCCTGAGTACGTGTCGATCTACAGCCGGGCGCTGCACGCCGTGCTGGGCGGAGCCAGCGTCCGTCAGCAGGCCGAGCACGCTCTGAGGCGGCTGGGCGCCTGGGACACCTGCCAGAGCTACAGCCGCAAGGCCGGCAGGTACGAGTGTCGCCAAAACATGTTGTTAGGTGGAGGGTTCCAGTCTCCATTGAAGTAAAGGTTCTAGATTCAGCTTTATGGCTATTAAACAGTTAGTTACAACAATTTCCCTGGGGATAATTAAAGAAGTATTCTATCTGGATCTGATCCAAGTGAAGAAATAAACCTGTGTGTTTGTGTTTTAGGTTTCCGTCGTCCTCTGAGGAACAGCTGAAGGTCCATCAGAGCGCTGTGAACTACCTCGGGCTGGCCTGCTACACTAAAGGTTCAAATCCAGGATCACTCTGGATATCTGCATCACATATCATATAATCATCGCAGTCGTAGAGGTGAAACTCTTTAAAACTGGTACCTTGTTTGTGTTGTGACTCAACAGGAGCGCTGTCCAGCATGTTTTATCTGGCCCATGAGTTTCATGACGACCCCAGAGGAGGGATCCTGGCAAACACCAACTGCGGAGGTTCGTACAGAAGTTTTAGCACATTTTCAACAGGGGAGAATTCATTCACTGAATCACTCATATTCTGCTTTCAGACGTCTGAATCATTTTTTTAAAAGTGATTTAATCAGAGCTCTGTTGGCAGAAGTTAAAATGAGAATATGCTCCTACATAGCTAGCTAGCTAACTACATAAATTGATGAAAAATCAGTTACCAAAATGTCTCCAAGTCTGGATGAGATACAACACTAACAGTAATATATGCAATATAATATAATAAGTAGCCAATGTTTGAATGCTAACATGCTAAAATAAGATGGTGAGCATAGTAAACATACCTGCTAAACATCAGCATGTTAGCATTTAGCTCAAAGCACCATTGTGACTCAGTATCTGTTTAATCCTAAACAAAACAAAAAAAACAAATAGCAAATAGCAAACAGCTAACGTCACGTAGAGAGACAACAGAATTAAGTAAAACAGACGTTCAGTCGGTTTGGTTGAACATGTTGTGCAGGTGTATTTGTTATTATTGTTTACATTGTGTTTGTGTTCCAGGTGAGAACTGTAACCGCGGGGCGGCTCTGGGAGCCCTGCTGGGGGCGGGGGGGTCGTACAGCGGAGCATTCATCCCGCAGGAGTGGAAGGACAAGCTGAGAGACGCCCAGGAGTTCATCCCCGACATCCTGAAGGGGATGCAGTGAGAGCAACGTCGCCCCCCAGAGGAGCGGAGGGAAACTGCAGCTTTGAAAGTTCCTCAGCAATAAAAAATTACTGTTTTTATTAAATTTCTCTTTCTTTTTAAATCTTTTTTTGTCTTTAATTAAGTTTTATTATGACTATTTTTGTTATGTGGTTTGAATTGTCGTTGTATATACTGTAAATGTAAATTAACAGCAGAAAGAAACACTTCTGCTGACATAATACTGAATGATGTTATTTAAAAACTGATCAACACTAAGACATCTATTTGTACTTAAATCCTTGAATGAACAAATCAACCTGTCTGCTGTCTGTTCATGTGAAAAAAATAAAATCTATGAGAATAATTTGAATCATTTTTATGTTTTTGTTTAAGATCTTTGATGATCTTTGAAGACATGTTTTATTGTTTGTGTGGTGTTTCAGGTATTTTTGTTTTTACTATTTTACATAATTCATCAGTGCATTAAGCCCATTTGGATTTAAATACATTTTTAGTTTTTTATCAAGGATGACAATGATCTTTATCAGACAAATGGAGAAATCTGAACAGATATTCATGAAGAAACATGTTAATTTATTCTGCTCTTTGTTTCCTGAAGACATCTTTTTAATGATGAATTTTGGACTGGATTAGACCTGATGTAGGATCTTTGTCAGTTGCAGTAATTACTTTTTTTTTTTTTTAAATGTTTTATTACTTTGCACTTAATATTTTTAAAATTTATTGTATTCCTGGAATAGGGTTAGACCTGCTGAGTTTCCATCTACATCAATACATTTCTATTTTTCTTAATATGAGCTGACATTTGATAATTTTTTCTGTCGTCATACTGGTTCCCAAATAAGCCGGTGTGTTGGTGCTAGCATGCTAGCATCAGATTAGCAAAAACAACTTTTTACAAAGATGATGATCATGATTGGCACATGGATTTACGTGACATCACATTTTTCTGAGAAGAGCTCAAAGAAAAACACATCCCTCCTGTGAAATAAACAAAACTGTTCTAATTTTGGCAGAAAATAGTACGTTCATGTAGGACTCAACTGTCCACGGTAAGAATCTGATTTCCAGGTCTTTACATGCAGTACTGACGTCAGTGTATATAGTATTTGTACTGTGTTTTTGTGTTAGTGTGTGTGGGAGAGAGGGTT
Organism: Hollardia meadi; assembly: GCA_037974645.1. NCBI lineage: Eukaryota > Metazoa > Chordata > Actinopteri > Tetraodontiformes > Triacanthodidae > Hollardia > Hollardia meadi. Next base: position 6,950,824 of record JBBPCS010000878.1, on the reverse strand, counting down.
TTGTGTGTTTTTGACCTTTGATCAGATCAGAATAAACATGCCGTCTTTCAGACGAGAAACGAAGCTACTCTTCTTCATAAGACTCCTCATTACTTCTATCCCAGCATGCACTGGGCTTCCAGGAGGTCAGTCCCTTCTTTCTTATCCTTCTTACACTCTTCTGTTTCTTCTTGTTTTCATAAATCTTGAAGAATTAGACCTATAGTTGTTCACTTCTCTCCACTGTGAAGATCTCCGTTGCAGTCTGCTGTGTGTTTAGCTATTATGACAGTTAGCATGCTAAAGGTACGTTAGCATATCTGCCATAAATGATGAGGGGATTTTGTGATTCTTTATGATATAAAAAAGGTCACATAAGAAAAGGCTATTTAAATTTTTACTCAAGATTTTATTTACGTTAAATGTCCAAGCATTAGCACTATTGTTAGCTTAGCATAAGACGATACTAAGAAAGTCCAAGCCTCGTTTCAGACATACTTACATCATCCTGAAATACAGGTTCCATCATTAAAAATCAAACCCCAAAATATTAGGCTACATAATGTGAGACCAAGGAAACCCAAAACCACCAAATGATGATAATGTTAATCAAAATAATTGCAGATTAATTGGATTTTGATTCAGTAATAGTTACAAATCTAAAGTTAACTTTACCAAAAACTGATCTTTGCAGGCACCAGTAGTGCCTCTAGTGGCCACACTGGGTAACAACACTAAATGGAAGCTTTCTAAAGCTTCCAATCACATCTCACATCTTCATTGAGTGAATGGAGAAGTTATGACCACATTTTTATTTTCGGTCTGTATGTATTTTTTATATAAAGGAGACGTGTTTGTGAGCAGACCTGAGGCCAGTGTTTTCCTGCATCGCAGTCGCCGGGCAAACTTCCTGTTTGAGGAGCTGAAGAGAGGCAACCTGGAGCGAGAGTGTCTGGAGGAGAAATGCTCGTATGAGGAGGCCAGGGAGATCTTCCCCCTGCCGCAGCAGCTGGTCAGTCCAGAGTCAACCTGACGACCTGCACATGATTAATAGTGGTTCATATTTTTGTCATTGATTTGTTTCATCTTTCTCTCCTCAGGAGGCCTTCTGGAGGATGTACACAGGTACTTCAACTTGCCATATTTTTCATTCTAGATTAAGCTCTGTTAATCAATTGATTGGTTTGTAAAAAAAATCTAAAGATAGTGTGAAATACCATCACAAACCTTTAACCAAAGTGACACCTTCACAATGTTTGTTTGGTCCAACCAAAAGTCCAAACCTCTAAATCACAAATTCAAAGGAAAAGCAGCAAATCTTCACATTTGTGAAGCTGGAACCATGAAATGCTTTTACTTTGTACCAAACCTTTTGAGGAAGATCGTCTCAGAGTTCAGAAAAAATACATCACCACTCGGTAAATGTTAAAATGCTTAAGTCTTTTTGCAACTTCCTGTTTGCAGCGGTGGATCAATGCCTTTCATCTCCCTGCAAGAACGGAGCGACCTGTACTCGGCGGCTTGAAACCTACGCCTGCAAATGTGCACCTGGTTTCCATGGACACAACTGTGAAAAAAGTATGTCAACAGCCAATAACATATTTATCCATGAAGGCTGAGATTGAATTAAGAAGTTTCTGTTGTGAAAATAAAAGTTGTGGTTTTCGCAGCACGTTTGACCTCCAATGGTTGTCGCTACCGGAACGGGGGATGTGAACATTTCTGCAGAGAATTTCCGGATCGTTCTCATGTGTGTTTCTGCGCTCCAGGATATAGACTGGACCAGGACAACAGCACCTGCCTGCCTCAAGGTCAGAGCTTGTTTATCGCACAGTTGATTTGCTCCCATCTAGCTGTTGGGGGTTTAAATACAACACAAAATGAGCCACAGCCACAAATCTTTGCATATAAACTATTAATTAAAGATCAACAGTGTTTTTGAGAATCAATACAGTATCACAAAATAAAGTTCTAACAAGTTCTAAAGAAACAAAAAGGAGATTTAAGACAAGACGAAAAGATGTAAGCAAAAATGTAATCTAATATAAGCACCAAACTTTGGTAATGTTCTAGTTTTCATTGCTGTTCTGGTGTGTGTGTGTACATTTTTGTTTGCATAAGTGAAGTATGACTACAATCTGATCATCTCTCTGGTCCAGCTAAAGTGGCCTGTGGAAGACCTCTGATGCACTTTGCCCCCAGGGTTATTAACGGGCAGATCTGCCCCAAAGGACACTGTCCATGGCAGGCAAGTATTTGGACATATTGTCTCAACGCCAAAGACGTCTATGCATTGTATTGCAGAGATATCTACTGAAGTAAGCGTGCTACCCAGCTAGCCCCGGCCTGTCCTGTCTCTGACTTTGGACCTCTAGAGGCGATAGTCTGATAGCCCCCCTGTAGTTTCACGAGCAGCGAGTTCGCCAAGTTTTACAAGCTCTTTTAGCATTTAGTCTAATAAGTAAACAAAATAAACTCACAAAATGTCAAGAAATTAAATATTCTTACACCTATTTTCCTCACTAAGCAGAAAAATACAACCGTACACCTTCTGAATTCAAGTTTCTCTCTTTTAATTGCCTTGTTACCTCATTGAGAACACACTTCATTCAAACAAGACATAAATGAAATAAAACTCACCAAAACCGTCCTGCTTTGTCTTTCCACAATCACCTCTGGTTTGGCCGAAGTAAATCCTCAATTCACCAAGTAAGATGTGACAATATTCCACCTCTACGGGCCGACTCCATCTAACTGTTCTGCCGCTTCACCTCTCTCCTGTCCCCGCCTGCTGTGTCCTGTCATCCAGGAAGACATAGTCCGTGTCAGAGCCGCTGTAAATCACCTCCGTTCTGTATCCCCTGTTGCCAAACTGGCCTCCACCGGTCTCAGAGCCTGTCCAGTCCCAGTTTGGTTTCCTGCCGTGTTCAGGCTGCGGAGCCCGGTTGAGCTGAGGTGGTGACTCCCCCTGTGATACGGTCACGATCTAGGGAGACTTCAGTCAGCTGTAGGGCTACTAGCTCCAATGCTAACTAAGCTAACAGGCATTACAGCTACCACCAAAGATAATTACACAGCCCAAGATATCTAACTTACAGCAGACAGTATGGTGAGCAGCAGTTGGTGGTTACTCTGGTGATATGCTGCCCCCTATATTTTTGGAGGTACCTTCAAATTCTAGCTAAATTGTACAACTTGCACCTTTAATCGTCTGGTAAATTTGACACTCCTGCCCAGATTATTGACACTTGTAATTGAGAATGATATTGAACAGGGTATATGATGATAACATTGCCTCCCTGCTCAGGCTCTGCTAACTGAAAATCATGTTTATACCTGCGGAGCGATCGTCATGTCAGAATGGTGGATCCTGACTGCAGCTCACTGTGTTTGGAGAAAACCAGCCGCCCTCTTCAACGTCACTGTCGGTAAGATACTTTTTACACACAAGAAATTATTAATCAGAAGTGTTCCTCTCCTGATATCTACTGGGCTCACTATGAAAGATTTAATTTGATATTAAATGTAAAATATAAAAGTGCTGTCTCTGTAAAGGTGAACATGACCGTGAGAGGGTTGAGAAGACTGAGCAGGAGCGGCGAGTGATCAAAGTGCTGATCCACCCCGGCTACAACAAGTCCAGCTCCGACAAAGACCTGGCCATGCTGAAGCTTCACCGCCCAGTGAAACTGGGACTCTACGTGGTTCCCATTTGCCTTCCTGCACAGAACAGCACCTTCAGCCGAACACTGGCGACCATCCGTCATTCCACTGTGTCCGGTTGGGGCCGCCTGTCACGGTTCGGACCCCCAGCCACAATTCTCCAGCGGCTGGTGCTGCCGAGGGTCCCTCTGCAGGAGTGCCGCCTCCATACAAAACTAAACATCACCAGGAACATGCTCTGCGCTGGGCTGAAGAATGGCGGCCAGGACGCCTGCGAGGGTGACAGCGGCGGGCCACTAGTGACGCGCTACAAGAAAACCTGGTTCCTGACGGGCGTGGTGAGCTGGGGGAAAGGGTGCGCCAATGAAAACCTGTACGGCGTCTACACCAGAGTCAACAACTTTCTGGACTGGATCGGGGATATCATGGCCAGCAACTGAAATGGGTTGCGGTCAATACTGGGATTTGATCTAAACCAAAACAGTGAATTAAACGATAATGTTAGAAAACTAACATGTTTCAGACCAACCATTAGGAGCCATTAAAAAAAAAAATGTAACCACGATCTTTCTCTAAACTTGACCACACCCAAGAGAACGTGTGCAAGTATGGAATTACAGATAAAAATGTACAACATTGGCATTGAACATTTAAAAAAAGTAGGCACTTGAATGCAGTTTTGCAGTATTTTCCACTATCAATAATTGTGTTTGGCTACAGGGTCGGTCCATTCTGGTAATTTTGTTATTTGTATTATTTCTTTTTTGAAGACTCGTCAGATTCATCGTCACAGTTATGTTTTTCCCATCATACGAGATCTAAAGAGATAATTTTGTCCTGTGAGATGTTTTTCTTTTCTTCTTCTTTTTTTATTAGTTCTTGTAAAACACAAAATAAAATGAAAATAAAGACTAAGTGAAATTTTCTGGTATTGTGTTTATGCTAGTTGATTTCTGTTTGAGGGGGGTGTTTTGTTTTTTCATTTTCATTTGATACAGAGGTCAATAAGGTAATTAACCTTTTCTCACTTTTATTGAAGAAATATTTTCATTTCAATATTTGACATTTAACGTTTAAAAATACTGTGTCTTGACAATATGGCACAATATCCATTACATTTTGGTTTACTGTAAGTATTTTGTAATGGGAGACTTTGGTTGTTCATGTTTTTAGGCACTGGTGGTTATAACAAAGCTTTCAGAAAAAAGTTTCCCAGTTTAATTACAACTTTGATGCTAATGTTAACAATATTTACAAGTTTGAAACTGTCACAGTACAGAATCTCTACATGAATGCAACATTAGCTAAAAAGAACTGACATGAGATGCTACATGATACAGTGTGGAAGGTGTACTTTTCAGTTTTGAATAAGCAAGGCTAGAAGTTTCCCAGTCTTTGTGCTAAGCTAAGCTAATCATAGCGCTATGCACTTTTACATATACCCCCAAAATGTGTTTGGGTTTGGGTTTGTTTTACTTATTTTCAGAAAATATATTATGCTAGCATAGGAAACTCCATCCTCTCATTGGCTAAGCAGCCAAAGAACTTCCCTAGTTCAAGTGTGAAGAGCAGGAATTTCCCATTGAAGGCAAAGAGCAGAATTCAGTTTGCTCAGGTCACATTTTGTCAGTATTTCTATTGGGAACATGTGATCATCGGTGACAGGAGGGTGGAACAGACTTTGCACCTGTGGGTCCACAAAGAAGCAGCACAGCACCCAACTCTCTGCTGAAATCAACTATGTGGCCGAGAGTCTTCTTCACATTCGTCTTCAGCTTCTCCAGCTGCCACGCAGCGTCAGGTGAGGAGAGTGAAAATGTCAGACAGCAGTAGAAGTAAAGTCCAAGTGCAATTATATCTTTACCCATCTGTCTACAGGCATGCTAACAGCTCTGTGAGGCTGTACTTTGAAAGAAATGGTAACGTAAACATGCTCACAAAGACGAAGCTAACATGTTGACATACAGCAGGTCCAACTGTTATATGAGCATTTTCGCGTATAAAAAAACCTGAGTGGAATTTTAAAAAATGCTCAAAAATAACTTTAAAAAGTGTTTCCTGTTGTCTGAGCTGTAAAGGTTGTTGTGTGGATAAAAAACAAACACAGTGGGTAAAAAAATGATGATGTTGATGAATCATGTGACTTAAACGTCACTCGTCAAAACTCCAGGGGCCAAATGTATAAACCATGCGTACGCACGAAAAGTGTACTTGCGCCATTAAAATCCACGGGCGGACAGAATGTGCGTACAGGTACACATGATTCAGACCATGCGTACCATATACATGAGATTTTATTTAGAGCTTTTTTCTTTCACTACATTGTGTTTGGATGTAATCTATAGTTCTACAAAAAAAAACAAGGTTTCCAGTTCACAGTCAGTAAAATTGCGTTTCTTCTTCTTCATCTGCTTCTTACTTGCTTCCGCCATTTCTCCTCAAAACTAAATTAAATTCTGGCCTTTTATATGCAAATCAGGCGATCAGGGGTGTGTTGGAATCCATGTATAGTAAATTGTGGGCATGGCCAGAACGCTCGTACACGTGCGCACAATTTCAGGATGATTGAGATGTATGAGGAAAACACACGTGGGAACAGGCGTACGTGGGTTTTATACATCTGACGAAAAGACTGCGTATGCATGTTTCTACACCCAAATATACACAGAGTTTAATACATTTGGCCCCAGGTGTGTGTGGAGTGATGAGACTGTAACCTTCCTCACATTCATGCATGAAACTAACAGAAATGTCATATTTCAATCATGGTTTTCCATAGTTTGAGCTTTAACTGGAGCTCTTTTAATGACAAAGTCATCTCATTGCGTCCTCTTCTTCTGCAGTGGTTTCATGGCACCAACAAAACCAGAGTGGATGGAAACACAAAATCACATTTTCTAGAAATTCATTTAAAATCTGTGATACGTTTGGATCGAAACTTGACTAATGTGTGTATAAAATTTTGCGCCAGAAGTCACAAGTTAGTTTTTTTTTAAAAGATGCTTCCACTAGAGGTAAAGCCAAATTTCTTGCCAATATTTGTCCAGGTATTTCAGTCTGGATCAAAGTTTTGGACCGGCCAAAACTAAAATTCCAATCTAAAGCACTCAGTTGAACTCTTCCTTCTTCCTCTGTTTGGTAGTCTTTCTGGATCCAGATCAAGCTCATGGCGTCCTGGTCCGGACTCGGAGGTACAACGCGGGCTGGCTGGAGGAGCTACAGATGGGAGATCTGAAGAGGGAGTGTCTGGAGGAGATATGCACCTATGAGGAGGCCCGTGAGGTGTTTGAACACACTGAGACCACGGTTAGACTTGTTTTCTTTTTTCAGTATAAACAACATGAGAATTATTTTATTTTAGGGAATGAATAATAATGTTTCTCCACCGTTTCCTCAGGACGAATTCTGGAGAGTATACAACCGTAAGTAACCACACATACCAGTATAAAACCTCGTGATCTGACTGAAGGCCATGCTAGGTGCTAATCAATGCTAATGATAGTTCCAACCCTGATCCAGGTTTGTCATACTACACTATCCAGTACCAAGAATTTTTAATGTAGATCCGTGGCTATTAAAATCCATACGTATATGAAAATGCAGCCTCATCAGAGGTATTGGGAATATTATTGGCAACCTTTTGAAGATAAGAATATGTTTTTAAAAATTTAAAAAAATTCTTTCTCAATTTTGTTGTCCTTTATTTGCATTTTTTAATGTTTGTCTAAATGTTGCAGTTTTGCCTTTTCTCTTCTTATAAAACCCTGAAGCTACTGAACTGCTCTCACAAATTAAAGTGAATACAATCCATGATCTGGATAGTGAGATTTGGAGCACATGGTTCAAGTAAAGGACGTAGTATCGGACACAATAATTAATATTTTGTCGTTCTCAATCTACTGCATGAATCTCCATCAAGTTGCTAGAGAGGCGAAGCCCCTCGTCTTCTGGTGGACCACCATGGGATTTAAAAGATAATTTTGCAGCTCAATAGTTTTTAGCAGTTTGTTATAAAACCGACTGTGGAAATACTTTTTTAGAAAGACAACATGAACTGAAACTAGCTAACGGAACAGACTAACTCTCCTTTCACATAGTTGCAGCTGTCAAAATGGCCGGACTTGTAGTGATTTTCACCTCTTTTGATGCTTTTTCTTTGCCAAGGTGACGGCCATGTTTGTTGGACGTATATTTTGCGAGACAACAAATGTAGTTCATGGAGAGTATTCACAACGAAATGGTTCTTTGCTATCTTTACGAAATGGGATTTTTTAAAAAAGTCCCATGGAGGATTCTGGAAAGGGGCGGGACTTCTTTCTATTTTAAACTGCTGCAGTCATCTGACAGCATTTACAATATCAGCAACAACACCTGGATTGTGTGAAACATGAAATAATCACTGTGTCCTCGTCCTGTAGTCCCAGATAGCTGTAAGTCGAACCCTTGTCTGAACGGCGGCAGCTGCTCCACCCAGGGTTCGTCCTACACCTGCTACTGCCTGCCACAGTTCAACGGACTCAACTGTGAGCTTGGTGAGCAAAGTGCACAAATTTTACTAAAACCTAAATGCTAAGGAGGCTTGCTCCGTCGATGGGAACACATGTACTAACACAATAAGTTCTCCTAGAGCTGTTGAAAGGTGAATTTTCTCACTTTTGATGGAGCTAAGCTAGCTGGTCTTTCCTGTTTTCAGCCTAGGTCTCCTTAAACATGGTGGGAAAAGTACTCTGATACTAGCCCAAAGACTGCTCACACACCCTGCAGTGTGGTATATATTTAAACCTTTACTTACTGTTACTTAAGTTCCTTATGTAATACTGACGCATTGAGCAGTTTGGCATATTTACTTACATTTTAAAACATGTTTATATTGTTAAAACTAAAGGTATTGAAAAAGTATTTTGTTGGTACCGGAAACTTAGGTGTTATATATTTAAAATTAACAAGCGTTGAAACAGCAAAACCCAAATATTTGACCTTCCTGTACTTTTGTTTTCTGGTGAAATAAACTATTAAACTATTTCGAACATGAACATATTGTTAATTTTAGAGTACCTGGCCGACCCTGACACCTGCCTGCTGGAGAACGGAGGCTGTGACCATTTCTGTGATGAAGCGGAGGGAGGACGGAGACTAAACTGCTCGTGTGTAGACGGATACTTCCTGGATGTTGATGGGCGGAGCTGCGTAGCAAAAGGTGGGAGGACGATTTGATGCATTCACATGATAGACGGAAAGATCGTAAATATAAGCTTCAGCAAAAATTTGCTTCATATTCTGCTGGTTCATACAAAAGTTAAAGATATCTTGATTTGTGGTTTCAGAGTGGGTAGCGTGCGGCATGGTCCCCGTCCTGCAGGGGGAAAACAAAGCAAATCAGCTCGACCCTCACACTCGAATCGTAGGGGGAACAGAATGCCCCAAAGGTGAATGCCCCTGGCAGGTACGCTCAAGTTAAAGGGACAGTTCACTCCTTTCCTCTAGAGCCTGTGTGTGTGGTTTCGGTACAGCTTAGCCTCGGTTCTCTTAACTTCACTTGGTTTTCACTCATGAGATTTGGAAATTTGAGAGCTTCCAGAGAGCTAAATGCTACATTTTCTGCAAAATTAGTACACAAAAAAGATCAAAGTAAGTTCCAAGAACATCTAAAAACCATGGGCCACTGGTGACTATGTTTATATTTTTCATAATGTAAAATAAATGACCAATCAGGACATAAATGTATGTTTCATGGTTCATCTTCATCTTTTTTCCATTCAAATAGAAAAGACAAAATATTAAATATGACCTCTTTATCGTGAAGTGAAAGTTGAAGTACAAACTTTTAATTTTTTAAGGTTTTGCTGGTCTATAAAGGCAAAGGTTTCTGTGGAGGAGTGATTTATAAACCCACATGGATCCTCACAGCATCTCACTGCATGGAGAACATCGATACTCAGTTCCTGAAGGTGGTCGCAGGTACGAATCCCCCCGTTCACAGCAAACTATCTGTCAATGAGCCGTGGTTAAAGGAATACAGTCTTTAACCTACTGCTGGATTTTGAAATGTTACTTGTTATTCTGCCTTTTGTCTGTCAGGCGAGCACAACACTGAGGTGAACGAGGGCACGGAGCAGCTCATCCAGGTTTCTGAGATCATCATGCACGAGAACTATGTGACGAGCACTGCCGACAACGACATCGCCCTTCTTCGCCTGGCGTCGCCCGTCGTCTACACGCCGTACGCCGTCCCAGCCTGCCTGCCAACGCGACCTCTGGCTGAGCGCGACCTCTGGGCCATCAGCCTGCACACGGTGAGCGGCTGGGGGAGGAGGAATGAGAACGGACCCACCTCACACATCCTGCGGCGGCTGATAGTACCACGGATCCGGACACAGCAGTGCGTGAACGAGAGCGGTGTGGTGCTCACTGAGAACATGTTCTGTGCCGGATACATTGAGGGCCGGCAGGACTCGTGTAAAGGCGACAGCGGCGGCCCCCTGGTGACAAAGTACAAGAAGACAGTGTTCCTGCTGGGGATCGTGAGCTGGGGGAAGGGCTGCGCCCGACCGGGCAACTACGGCATCTACACCAGAGTGTCCAACTATCTGGAGTGGATCCACAACCGAACAGCAATGCCAAATCAGCCGACAGACAACACCGAAGCTCCCACACACAACCTGACGACCTGAGCAACAGCAACAGATTCTGCCATTTTTATATTTTAATTTACTCAAACAGCGGCCATTTTGTGCACCCATGATGGGAAACACTTGTTCAGAGAGCACTACTTTGTGTAAAATAATTCTTATGTCAGATAAACTGTGAAATTTGAGTCAGTTTTAAAAAACAAAATGCTCAAATAAATGAAAACTTCAGGTCTGTTTGAAAAGCATCAAATAAATAATATGCTGAGAACCAAAACAATTAGTAATTAGCGTACTAGCTAGTTTGTTATTTTGTAGACTAGATTAGACCCTGGAGTTTGTGTTAATGAGTCATGGGACGGGAAGACATATGACAGGAAAGTTAGCTTGAATGCCATTTTGGCTTATGTGAGTCATTCATTGTCCTTAATTTTTCAGCCACGTCTGTATTATTTAGTACCGAGTAGAATATATCTAAACTTTTGGAGAAATCATGATCGGAATTACAACTTGGACATCTGAAACTAGTTACTGTTGTAATATATAATGTCATGTTTTACATCTGCTTAAATATTGTTGCCGGTGTCACGTTGGTCGTCTAATGCAGTAAAAATACCTAAATTATACTTTGGTAAAACTATAATTCAGATGCTATTTTAATTATTTACTTGTGTGTGTGTTTTTTAAACCTTTTTGAGAATGATGAATGAATAAAACATCTAAAATAGTTGTCATTTTAATGCTGCAGTGCCTACGCTGTGTGAGAAGGAAAGCAAGTTGCGCCTTAACTTAATTAGCAAAAGGGAGTTGAACATGCCCTAAATGCACTTGCGCCATTCACTTTAGACCATGCACTATAAATTGTTTAAATATACATACAGTATATATATATATATATAATATTCATCTAATAATTAAAGATGAGGAAAAATGCCAAACGTTTTGCTTTTTCTTGCATTGATGATAATGAACTGAATATCTTTGTGTTTTTGGTCTGTTGAGCTCTGGGCACTTGTGATGGACATTTTTCACTTTTTCTTGCATTTTACAGATTATTAATCCAGGTATAAATCGGTTTTAAAATAGTCCATAGCTCTATATACACGCGGTATAGCATGTTGTGTGTGCGTGCTGCATGCTCACACAGTTTTAAGTCTATTTGCTAATTTCGCAATTGTGTAAATGCCTCTGTGTGTGTGTGTGTGTGTGTGTGTGTATGATTTCATGATTCATGTGCACAACATGCTCATACAGTCCAGGGACAGTGTCATGTGTACATTGAAGTGGTGAAATGTATGCAAGTACATTTACTCCAGCACTGTACTTGGTCTTAGTATAATTTTGAGGTCCTTATTTTACTCGACTATTACCATTTATGCTACTTTATGCTTCTAGTCATAAAAAACAGATGGTGCAGCTGCTGATACTTTTTACTGCATAAAGCTGATAAAACTTCTGTAAGTAGTATTTTGAATGCTGACTTTAATGGAATAGTTTTAGACTGCTGTATTAGAGCTGTAAGTACTGCTTCCATCCCCTACTGTTTTGTTTACTGAGCTGCAGGTAATCTATTAGTCAATAGGAACCAAAAATGTATCGACCCGGTTAAAAACTGACTCCAAGGGTCCCAGGCTTGGTGGGCGTGGACTAAAAAAGCCTGACCTCTCTTAAAAACACTCTTTGTCCTTGTTTTGCTGAGATACAACATGTTGGTGAGGAGCTGCTGCACCGTCTGGATTCTGCTTTCAGGCATCGCTGCCGCTACAGGTCGGTTTGTTTTGGTAAAAAAGTTGCATTCATTCAAAAAAGTGAGCAACCTTAATAGTACATGAATAGTACCTATTAAGAAATAACTCAAGTATTTAAGTATTTATATCATGATGTGCAGCAGCATTTAGGACAAAATCTAAAATTTGTTCGTGCAACAATCCCGACATGTTTTCAATGCTCAAGATGATAAATGATGTGATTTTATTGTTTGTCCCAGTGTTTGTGGAGAGAGACGATGCTAACGCAGTGCTGCAGAGATGGCGGCGAGCAAACAGCGGCTTCCTGGAGGAGATGAAACAAGGAAACCTGGAGAGGGAATGCATTGAGGAGACCTGCGACTACGAAGAGGCTCGAGAAGTTTTCGAAGACGATGACAAGACGGTGAGAGTTTTCCCCATTATGTCTTTAAACTGTAGATTCATCAGCCCCTCTAACCCCCACTCCATACCAAAGTAAAACCACATTTTATTCACTACAGAAAAAAATAACGAGCACTTCTTGTTTTATGACAAAACCTTGGTGACCTTGATTAACCCTGAAAATCTGAGTTAAAACTTTTATCGTTTTTTTAACAAAAGTAGACATTTAATTAGTATTTTGCATAAAATATATCTTTAGATGTATTTGAGTGAACTTAACTCTACTGTGTAAAAACATTTAGTTTAGCTCATGTTCTGTAAACAATATGAGTTTTGCTAAAAGCACCTTTTGTTCATAACAGGAACCCCTTTATCAGATTTAATTGTGCATCACTAACAGTAACATTTTGCATCTTTTAGCATAACATGAATTACCAAAGATTAGCTAACATTACTGTTTGCATACAGTATTTTGAGAGGTTTTTATTTTAGAGCAAATAACTATTCTGAATGAGTAAAATTTCGCTCTTTAGAGGTTAAAAGAAATGACTTCATCAGAGTTAGGGGTGTGAGGCTTTTCCATTCTTATAATAAATGGAAAAAACAATAAATTTGGATTTGGATTGCTCACTATTGGCCGTGTGATAAGCATCATAATGCACTCCAACATGTGTGGTTATGATAAATAATGCACTCCCAGACATGCATCATTTTTCCATAAGGAACGGTGGATTATGCCTCGCGTAATGTGCTAATTTGTTAGCACGTTAGCATCTCCACTCTAGTGAGAGATCTGATGAATTTGGTGGCAATACGAAGAAGAAGTAAGATGACGAATAGATGCAATCTGATTATTAGTTATTACAAAGTAATAATAAATTGGACAGAAATACACAATGGATTAACTATTTGTTTATTTGTGTCTTCTTTGCAGAAACAATTCTGGTTGACGTATGACCGTGAGTAACGCCTTTTATCTTGGCCATTATTATATTTGATCACTATTTTCACATCATCTGAGTCATAATAGGAAGGTAGTTTGACAGTATTAATAACTTCAGAAACTAGTAAGTGACACTAACGAATGACTATATTCATCATACTCATTAAAAGAGATAAAAATTATTGTATGATCGGAAACAGATTGGAAATTGAATTACTTGAATGGATTAAATAAACGGAATACAAATGTAAAATTGAAGACACAAGGTAAAATACTGTTTCACGTTGTGTGTTGTCCTTTTGTCTTTTCTGAACACATTCTACCTGAGATCAGAATATTGATTTGTTCAGATATTGATTCATCAGTATCTTTCTTTCTAAACCCTGGTCACGTCTTATTGATCCTCATTCTTCTGATGTCTGTAAAACACTAAATCAGCTGTCAGCTGTACATTTTCCTCTGTGTCTGCAGTGTAACCGTTGATCCTGAATGTTTTATTTCTCAATCATTGAACATTTTGTCCAGATCGCGACATAATAATCTTTGTTTCCTGATGATTAATTATTTTGATATTCATGATTATAGTTCAGAAATGATCAAAACATTAATATTAATAATAACAAAATGCTTCTCTCATTTAAAAAGTGTTAATGATTGATTTTTTTTTTTTATCAGGTCGTGACCCCTGCTTGGTCAACCCATGTCATAACAATGGGACGTGTGTCTACATGGGGACCACCTACCAATGTCACTGTCCTGAGGGTTTTGTAGGGCAATACTGTGAGACGAGTAAGAAAAAATAATTGGTAAACAGCTGCTGGACACAGGAACTGTGATGTTACGACATATTCTGAGGCAAAGAACAAAGAAGCCTGCCTGAGAAATTTCTCCTGAGAGTCAAAAGTGATAAAGAGAAGAGCTGCACTATATTACATTTATTAAGTTCCATGTTTTGTCTAGATTGTGAGTAAAGTACAACTGAAATTCAGCGTTTCCGCAGGGATATTATGCTTTACTATGAGGAGCCTCACATCTGACTTGAGACATTAAACTTTCTATTCCAACATAAAGAATCTGAAAATAATAAAATGGTCAGTAGATGTTTTTATTTCCATCCAAATCTGCAATTAAACATCTTGCCAACCATAACAGTATTTTATAATGTAATGTACTGTATATTATATTTAAATAATGTTACCTCTGCTTGTTTCCTCAGGGGTAGAAGACTCACTGAAGTGTCTTTACCAGAATGGACAATGTCAGCATTTCTGTGACAGCTCAGGAGAAAGTAGTAAATGTTTCTGCGCTGACGGATACAAACTGGGAGCGAACGGACGACAGTGTATCGCTGAGGGTACAAATACTACCTAACTACTTCCTATTTAAAGCACTGATATACTTGCATTTATTATGATGTGTGTTTGTCAGTATTACGACTACTCCTGTTTATCTATCATAACTTACTTTTCTGTTACAGTGGAGTATCCGTGTGGTCAGCTGCCTCCACCTGAAACAGGCATGGACCAGGGTGTTGTGGGTCAGACCAGGCTGGTGGGAGCTAACCACTGTCCCAAAGGAGAGTGTCCTTGGCAGGTAAACACTGCTGTGCCACTGCTGTTTGTCCTGAGGGTGCATTAAAATGCCAAGGGTATATCATCTGGGGACAAGGAATGGGATAAAGAATTTCTAAAATAAATCTACCATGGAGTTTGACTTGTGGTAAGTTTTTCCTGCGAGTGGTGCTAGAGGAAAGCGAAGGGTCACCAAAATTGTTAAGGTTCATCCTCTTGGGACCCCTGATATCTACATCAAATTTCATGTTAATCTGACTTAGATACCTTGCTCTGGAGCACTGACCCAACAATCTGACCAAGTAACTGACGACGCCATCTTTACCCTAAATTCACACCAGATTGGGAAATTTCATGGCTGTCTGTTTGACAAATTAATGTATTTAAAAGTAGCCTATCTATCCGTTGATCAGGTTCTGGTTCAGTTACATGGACACAGTCACTGTGGAGGTGTTCTAATCAATCCAGACTGGGTCGTCACTGCTGCCCACTGTATCAGTGGTAAACACCCCAAAGACCTCACTGTGGTTGCAGGTAATCAATGCTTTCTATTCAGTTTACTGGAACTTTTAAATAATTGTCATATTAACTTGCAAGTTTCTTCTGAAATGTAAATGTCAGTTGTTCCCCAAAGTTACTCCGTAAAGTTGTTCTGTACAGTTTTCCGAAAGACGTTTTGTAAAATTTTTTTGGCAAGTAGTTCAAGATGTTTTGTAAAGTTGATCTGTAAAACTGTTTTGTAAAGTTGTTCTGTAAAACTGTTTTGTAAAGTTGTTCTGTAAAGTGGTTCCACGAAATTGTTTTGTAAAGTAATTTGTAAAGGTGACATTTGTAATGTCTTTTAGCGGAACACAACTTGGACGTGACTGAGGGCACAGAACAGAGGATACCAGTTTCCATGACGTTCGTCCATGACGGCTATGTCCCAGAGACGGGTGACAGCGATGTTGCCTTGCTGCAACTGAATCGATCCGTTACCTTGAACCGCCATGCCATCCCTGTCTGCTTGCCAACCAAAGACTTAGCCGAGCGGGAGCTGTTGATGGTCCGCTACCACACCGTGTCTGGCTGGGGCAAGAGGACCATCGGGGGCAATGAGGAGCATGGTGCCATGAGCATCGCCCCCGTGTCCCCAGTCCTCCGCAAATTTTCTGTCCCCATCATCCAGAACTCCCAGTGCTCCCTAAGAGCCCAGTTCAACTTCACCAACAACATGCTGTGTGCGGGATACCTGGAAGGTAACCAGCAGAGTTGCCGCGGAGATGACGGGAGCCCACTGGTCACGCTCTACGGCTCCACCCACTTCCTGACGGGTGTGGTGGGCTGGGGGCGGGGCTGTTCTAACCCAGGGTATTATGGGGTTTACACCAACATGGCCAATTTTCTGGACTGGGTGAAGGACATCATGACAACAGCCACTGAGAAGCCAATGGAGAAAGTTGCAATGACGGCTTTTGAAATGCTAGAGCAGAAACCAATTTAATAAAACAGCATTTTAAGGAACCAACTACAACTGTTGTTATTTTTTATTTTGAAGATTTAATTCTTTGTGTCATCCAGATGCTCTTGCTCATGCATCATGATTTAACTTTCCTTTTTCCTTGTGGCGTTATACTTTTTTCTGTCTGGTTTGTCCTGTTTTGTTGTGTTTTTTAGGTCGTAATGTTAAAAAAAAAAAAATCAAAAGGCTTCCGGTCTTGTTTTTGTTGTTATTTATGATGTGTTGGCTGGAATGTCAAGGAATGGCAAATTTAGGTGTGAGGTATTCAAACGAGGAAGTTAATTTGTTGTATTTCTAAGACGTAAAAAAGAAATTAGACATAAACTTACATATTTTATTGTGTAAATTTAAAGTTCATAGGTCCAAATCTAGCTCATCTACTGAATTTTACGTCTTAATTTAACTCAATTTGTAACTACATGTACATTATATTTTTTATGTACTGCAGATATAATATAGACTAGAGTTTACTTTTGTTTGTGATGTCACACACTGTTCTGTGTGACACGTTGACATTAAAGTTTGGGGGGAAAAAACTTGTGGGACGATAGATCCAGGTGAGTTTGTGTTCAAGTAAACATTTTTAACTAGTCAAAAAACAGACAGCGGGGGAAAGTATCTACATTTACAATTAAGCACAATTCTCAGGTATTATTATACTTTACGTGAGTATTTTAATTACATGCTTCTTCCTTTTTTCTCTCCTCCTTTGACTAAATTTATCTGACAGCTGTACTTTGCAGATGGATTGAAAAAGATTAGTTGAACCGCAGCTGGCTCCAAAATGTTGCTTACATGTTGCATAACGCGTTCTTTTACTTTAAGTATCGAGCTTCAGTAGACGAGCTTCAGTCCACAGGGTAAATATCGATCAGTTTGGACATCCACGACCAGCAACCCTGAGCTGCAGTGAGAGACGTAGTGTTGAACATGTTTTGCACTAAAACACTTCAACATTGTGTCCTCATTTACGGGAAGCGTCTCCCCCTCCTCCCCCTCTGTCTTTTTCAGTTTGAAGTGAAGCACTGCCAAAAGAAATTAGAGGATGAATTCCTTCTCCTCCCCCGTACCAGCATGTGCAAGGAAAGTAAATGTATGTCTGACATCCTCCCACCATCAATATCTTTATCTTTATGCAACACCTGGCTCTGCAGAAGTCTTTTCTGCTATGTTTCTCTAAAGTTTACATCCAAATTTGTCAAAGATTTTAAATGAATTTCAGAAAATGTGAATAAATACTTGTTTCCATTGGAAGTAAAGACTGCTTAGAAATGTGGAATCCAATGTAAAGGAAACTGTTTTGTGATGGAAAATCTGGATGTAATTCGACAATGTGAAGAAAGGAAAAGAAACGCAGCTACAGGAGACAATTTTATACCTCAGAAAATAGAACTATACCTCAAGAGTTCGACAAAGACGTAGGAACAAAAGATAAAACCAGTGTCAAAACCGTGTGTTTTCTGATCTGACGTCACAATCGGCAGGATGACATCAACGTTTCACGAATAAATCTGCTTCAATGCTGTGGTTGAACGAGATGACGTCATTAAAAAAAATGCCGTTTAAAGCTGAAACGGTGGAAAACATGATGATAATTTGACATTCTTTTGCTTTAAAGGTGACTAAAAAAACATTAATCAATTATTAAAACACCCGCTGATTATTTCTTTGAAGCTGATGGTAAAACAAACAAATTTTAAGATCAATCTCTTAACTTCATCTGGTTGGATGTTTCTTCCAGTAATGCACTCTGGGAGTTGTAGTTGACTCCTGTCGTTGCGATGGAAGCAGTCTTTTTCAGAATATTTTTTTAGCTCCTGTCTTGGCAGGAAGCCTGAAGATAAGCCCCACCCAGTGCGATCAGTGCAGTGTCAACATGTCAACAACTCTTCCTCCCACCCCTCTCTATATCTCTCTCTCTTCACACAGGTCATTGCCCTCTCTACCACCCCTCCTCTCTCCCTCTCTCCACACTCAGAACCCATTACTTCCACTCAGCACACTGAGGTTTTTCCAGCCGAGCTCATCATCCACCCGGGGCCATGTTTTGGTTTCGCCGCCTGTACCTCGGCCTCCTGCTGATCAACCTGGCCGCCGCTCACGTAGGTACGTTGGTTAAAATCTGAACTTTCAGCAATGATGAAGAGCCGGATAATATGGAGTTAAAGAGGGGGAGAAAGACGCACCACCATGTTGAGAGTGTGTTTTGGGTGGTGGTGGGTGGAAGGATCGATTGGCAGCTGGCAGGTGACACTTGACCCCGTCCCATTTTTGTGCGTTCAGCATGTTGTGCTTTGAATCTTAATGATTGACAGCTCTTTCCTTCACTCGGACACCAATATGAAACCCTTCTTACATCTCTCTGGACAAACAAAACCACTTCCTGGCCATGATTAGTTCTTTCTTTCTGTTTTGAAACCAGAAACTTTCTGCTGAATTATCTGTGAAAATCTGTCTTTTAAGATTAACTTTATACGAGTACTCAACTGATTCAGCCCCCCAAGACATCACTTGAGGACATTTATCAGACAGCTCCCTCTGGATACATTGTGGAAAATAGGTGGAGTTCACCTTTAAATCACATTTTTTGCATTGCACCAGTGTAACTGGTCGGGTACAGCTCAATCAGAAACAAAATAAAGTGATTGTGAACATTTTAATGGAACTTAATTATCGCTGAACATTTCCATCATCACTCCACACGTTTCTTTTCTCCCACCAGTCTTCTTGGACGACAGGGCAGCTACTCAGGTGCTGACCCGGCGGACACGAGCCAACAGCTTTTTAGAGGAGGTTAAACAAGGCAACATGGAGAGGGAGTGCATGGAGGAGCGCTGCAACTGGGAGGAGGCGCGAGAGATCTTTGAAAACGCTGAGAAAACTGTATTAACCTCCTGCATCTACGCAACAACACACCGTCAAACAAAGTTCATCATAACAAGTCTTAAAGAAACAACCAGATAACTCTGGGACATCCATTTTGTTTGATGGTCTGCCAAGAGTCAGATGAAAAGATGTGCATCATAGCTTAGCCTAACTTAAGCTAGTATAGAAGACTGAAAGCAGGGTGCTAGCCTAGCTCCATCAAAAGTGAAAAAAAAACCCTGGTCTAACAACTCCAAAGTTGTCCGATTTACTTTTGGATTTACTTTATTGTCCAAGTGCAGCAATTGAAATGTAAAAACAAGACAATGTAGCTTTAGGAGCACATTTAGTTTGGTGTATTTTGTCGACTGAATAGCTTAGTAGCTAACTGACTGAGGCTTCTTTGCTTTTAAATCCGCAAAGGCCAAAAAAACTGGATAAAACTTTCATCACTGAGTCATATTGATCAGATTTTTAGTGTTTTTTTTAAATGTATTTCATTCTCTGTTTTTATTTTATTTTTGCAGAATGAATTCTGGGCCACATATGTTGGTAAGGCATTTGTTCTGTGTTGTCAAAACTACTCAATTACTTAAATTTAGAAATCTTTGGTACAAGATACATCTCATCAAAACTCCGCTGATTGCTTTTTTTGTCCTGCAGATGGCGACGCATGTCAGTCATTGCCTTGTGCACATGGAGGACTTTGCAAAGACGGAATTGGTAGCTACGACTGCTACTGCCAGCCTGGGTACCAGGGCTTCAACTGTGAAATTGGTACAGAATTGTAGTCTTTGTAGGCAGTTGGGCTCAAGCTCAGGGTCCTTTAGCAAAACCCTAAATTTCCTTTCGCTTTTTTTTCCCCATGATTTGATAGTCTTTCAAAGATACATGATTTGGTACTGCTACCCAGCCCAGAATTGCTAGGAATTTCTTCCATATTGTACAATTCCTCACAATTTATGTCCAGTGCCAATGTTCAGTGCCAATGCAGGAAGTTCATTGTAGAAAATTTTTAAACTTTGACTTAAAAAAACATTGTCATGGAACATAGTCCAGGGTAATGTTCTTGTCTGAGGATAGTTTGAGCTCCCTGGTGGGGTGTTTTGACACCCCTCTCTGTCTTCACAGTGCTCTCTATGTCTTTGCAGTTATTCCAGAGCTCTGTGAGAACAAGAATGGTGGTTGCGAACACTTCTGCCACGTGGTCCAAGGAAACATTCGGTGCTCCTGCGCTGATGGATATTTCCTGGCATCAGATGATAAATCCTGCAACTCCAACGGTGAGAGGGACTCAAAAGTCTACATGGTTCATGCAGTTCAGACTTTGTGAATGAACCATAATATAAATAATATTTTCACAGAGAAAAATTGAGTGGTGAAGCCTGATCTCTATCTAGTATAACAGCAAGCAAGATATAACCACATCTTATGGATTTTCTGGCCAACATAATAGTTTTCAGGTGATAAATCCTAAAGATTTTGGTGGCCTTTCCTGTAGCACCACCATCACCACAAAATGTCCACTTGTACATAAGAAATATCGGAAGCTAGTTAGCATTTCTCTATTTTCACAATCAAATCAAAGAGCCATAGATTTTTTCAGTAATTAAACTTTTTGGTGTACAAAACCTGACCTCTAAACTTCACATGAACTCTTGCAGAGACCTTCAGGTGTGGCGGCATCATCACCGAAAACATTAGGACTGTTTTCAGGTACGAGCGGAAGAACACGACTGACGCGAACCTGACAGGCCTCAACAGCAACATCAACTCCACTGAGGAGGATTACTTGCCAGACAACAGCAGCAACAGCCAGATTATGCCGGAATACGAGGTTTTCGAGGAAACAGTCAACTCTCAAATGGCGGGTATGACCCGCATTGTCAATGGAGAGGATTGTCCACCAGGAGAATGTCCATGGCAGGTAAAAACACTTTCTCCTTCACCTACCAGATCATGACCTTTTTCTTTTCTGCAATAATGAGATTCCAATCGAAGAAAATGAGGAACATTGTCGGGGGAAAGCGCCATAGGAGTCCATTTCTCTATGTGGACATCTGGAAGTCCATTATTGTCTCCACATGAACACCTAGGAGTCCATTATTATCCGGGTGTCCATTATTGTCTCTAATTGGATAACTGGGAATCCATGATTCTCTTTAGTGGACACCTGGAAGCACATACTTGTCGAGGTTTCCATTACTGTCTCTCTTGGATACCTGGGAGTCCATTATTGTCCAGAAGTCAATTTTTGTCTTTAAATGGATACCTGGTGGCTATACTTGTCTATTATTGTCTTAACGTGGACACCTGTGAAACCATTATCTAGTTACTTTCATTACTATCTCTACAGTGTCCCTTCAGACTCCATTATTATCCAGGTATTCATTATTGTCTCTACATCGGCACTTCATCCATTAAAGACATCTGAAAAACATCCAGTCCATAACTGCAGAGTTTTTTGTCCCATCTCCTCCTCACAGGCTCTCCTCCTGAACGAGGAGGACATCGGGTTCTGCGGAGGAACCATCCTCAATGAATACATCATCCTGACTGCCGCCCACTGCATGAACCAAACACGCTACATCTACATCAAGCTTGGTAAGGCTGACTAACCAGGTACCATCAGCTGAATCACTCAATGGTTCAAAGGCTGTTGTGATGAATGTAGATGTATGGACTAGATGTGTATAGTAGTATATAAAGTGCTCTAAAATAAAGTTCATTATTCTTAATATCTTTTAATATATCTTTTATCTTTTAAGTGTCCAATTATTGCCCTACTAAAATAAATGTTTTTATTTTTGTGCGTTCAGGTGAGTTTGATGTGTTGGTGGATCATGGCAATGAAGCTATTCACGAAGTGGAAACGATTATCACCCATAATAAATACAGGCAGGACACCAACCACAATGACATCGCACTCATTAAATTGGCCACGCCCATAAAGTTCAGCAGGTTCATCCTGCCGGCGTGCTTACCTGAGCAAGAGTTTGCTGAAAAGGTGACCTTTAAACCAGTCAAATCACTTTGCAACTTTAAACATATACATGCATTTTCATGAACTCACTCATTTAAAGACATTCTTTGAGATTTCGGATAATAATATATGAGAAGATTGATTCCACTGTCA
Source organism: Hollardia meadi (assembly GCA_037974645.1). NCBI lineage: Eukaryota > Metazoa > Chordata > Actinopteri > Tetraodontiformes > Triacanthodidae > Hollardia > Hollardia meadi. Next base: position 6,928,411 of record JBBPCS010000878.1, on the reverse strand, counting down.
TGTCTGTAGGGTAAACTTGAAGCAACAGCCAGCAGCCGGTTAGCTTACCTTAGCATAAAGACAGAAACCAGGGAAACAACTAGCTTGGCTCTGTTCAAAGGGAACAAAATATACTGAGGGATTATGTTCCAGACTATTCCTTGGTTCTGAGCATTGACATAAATAAAGATGGCCGACGGGTCTCATGTAATCCATCTTTATTTTATAGTCAATGGTTCTGAACAGTTACCAGCAAACCACTGTAGACATCAGGAAGTTACTGTATCAGGCCAAGAAATAGTCCGTCACATAATCCCTCAACCCTAAAACGGCGAAATTGTCGTTTTGACACTTTTGTGCAAATTAAACAAATAATATAACGTGTGAAGGAGTGAATTTTAGAGGTACTACTAGATGTATTTTGTTACTTATAGACAGAGCCAGGCAAGCTATTTCCAGCCTTTATGCAAAGCTAACCTAACTGGCTACTTCCCGTACAGACATGAGAGTGGTATCGATCTTCTCATCTAACTAGTGTTTAATAAATGTTTTAAAACTACAGGAGAGAACACACTCGACTAGTTAAATTTATAACCTCCCTTTGCAGGTCCTGATGCAGCAGCCTGACGGCATGGTCAGTGGTTTCGGCCGTCTCGGCGAGAATCGACAGCCGTCCACCATCTTGCAGCGCCTCACTGTCCCCTATGTGGATCGGTTAACCTGCATGGAATCCACCCAATTGCGCATCTCTGCCCGCATGTTCTGTGCTGGCTATGATGAAATAGCGAAAGATGCCTGCAAAGGTGATAGCGGTGGGCCACACGTCACGCGCTACCACGACACCTATTTTGTCACTGGCATCGTGAGCTGGGGTGAAGGCTGCGCACGCAGAGGCAAATATGGGGTCTACACTCAGGTGTCCAAGTTCATCCGCTGGATCCGTGACGGCATTGAGAGGCTGATGCCCAAAGAAAAGAGTGCTAGCAGGTTGAAGAGGCACCACGGCCCCATCAAGAGGCTGTTTCTGTAAAACAGCGGATTTCATTTCCACCCAGCGGAGATCATCGCTACATTTTGCCTCTTGAATTCATCAACTTTATGTTTAAGACTTCTTAACAGGCACATTTCTTTCACACGTTTGGTAACTTAACAATATTTACCAATCTTTTAAAGACAATACAGAAATACTTCAAGCTGCATTAATTAATCTTTAAATCACATTTCAGCCTGAAATATAGAGCTATTCCACAAACTGTCTCTAACCAATGCAATGTAAAATGTACAGAAATAACATTATACACAATAACAGTTTTCAGTATTATTAAAAAGTATGGAAAAAGAGGAACTGAAAAAAATTAAATCTGTGTAACAAACAATGTCTTGTTTCATGTATTTTTTTTTTTATTAGTTCCTGCCAGAAATTAGCTTTATGAGCAGAATTTCAAGCAAATAAAAAAAATACTACAACAGGCTGATGTATATTTCTGTGGATTAAAACAAAAATATTCTAAATTTTAGATTTAAATTTTAGATTTTAGAGTCTGTATTTTACATGTCAAATATAGCCTAAACTGTGACTCCAGTTTGTGTGTTTACAGATTAAATGGTCAGAATTCTTAGGTTGAGCGTCAGAGTTCTTAAAACTTATGTCGCCACTCATGAAACAACAAATCTCTCTGAAGACAGTTAGCATGCTACTGCTAGCATTTTGCTCAGCCTTACGTAGCTGCTAGCATGGCTGTATACTCTTAGTCCTATTAGGTACTATGACGGATTAGGATATCTAAATTTCCAAGCTCCAACGCTGCTCAGAGGAATTATTTTGGGATTGTGGAAGCAGAAAATAAAACTTTCCCTTATCACCACCGGCGCTATGTCCATCTTTATTTTTCTCAATGTTCTAGCCACTGTGTGATGGGGATCATGAAATGCCCCTGTATCATTTTAAATGATTAAACTCAATGATGAAATTCCTCCTTGTTTGTCTCAAATAAACCTACTGATGATTTAAGTTTCAGAGGTCGGACCTGCTGCTTGTTTTGTGCGGTTTGAGGACAGGCCAGAGTCCACTGCAGGTACACGTTGTTTACCAAGAACTGTTTTCTTTACTTTTAACTCTTTATTGGAACAGATCTGATCGGTGTAGGTAAAATCTGACTCCTATTAAAACACCAGATTTGTTTTTGTTTAAAAAGGTCACATTTTGTAAAATGTGTATAATCGCAGCACAATTTAACTTGTACACTAACTGACATCTCACTTTCATATTTGATTACGTTTCTATTTGAGGTTTTGTTGACGCTTTTCAAACAATGAGAGATATTTTTGATTTTAATAATTAGCTTAAGACACTCAGGATTTAATTTACCGTCATGCTTCTTGTGTGATTAATTGGCTGTGACTGATCAGTGTGTTTTTGAGTGGGTGTGATTGTGTGTGTGGTCAGAGTGGAGTCAGTGTCATGGCGGTCAGCATCATGTCAGCTTGTTGTCGAGCGTCTGTTCTGTGTCTCTACCTCCTTGGCTGCTTCCTTCAGGTCCTCATCCAAGGAGAAGGTAAAACCTCCGACCTTTGGAACAGTTTACTTTCCGACTGTCGGTTCAGTTAAGAGTTAAGCTCATAATCAGATTACTGAATGTATCTTATTTTAAACGCGTCCTTGCAGACAAATCAGGGAGGAAACAGACCAAACAACCGATATTAGAAGTTAAACTTTCAAATGTTCCAGATGTAACTTGAAATGTATGGTGGTCTATTTGTGCCAAAAATCTGTCGAACACTCTGCATTAATTATTCTGACTGTCGCTTGGTTGAATTGCACTCGGTATGTCGTAATTATGACTTGGTTACAGTAATTTTCTGTAAGTTTTACATATGATTTGATTTGTCATACTTTTTATTTAAGATTATACATCAGTATACCATAACTACAACAAACAATTTAGCAAAAAAAAATTATTATTATTAAGGTAAATTCTAATAATTAAGACATTATCATAAGTATAGTATAATTATGGTACAGTTTATTATAATTAAGACTTTCTCTGAATCTTATAAAGTAATTTATGAGTTACTATAAATACAGAATCATGACTCAGTGTGGTGTAAATAAAAGTGTCTTTAGTATGTTATTGTTTATTAATTTATAATAATAGGGATAAGTATGATTAGTATATTATAACTAAATATAACATATTGGATTGCATATATAGTAGGCCTACAATCATAATTACATTATATGTCTTTATAATTACTAAGTTACATACTTAATTTTGCTGAAATTCTGACTTTGTAAATTGAAATTCGGACTTAAATTTTTACACTTCATATGTATGACTGACTTTTTAAGATTTATGTGTTACTATGTCATGGCTTAAACCCAGTTATTACTCAAGTGCTGTGCTTGAATTTTCTGATAAACCAAGGGATTAAGTATTCCTTTATGGGTTGAGAAAGCTCTTGTACTTGCAGTGTTTCAGGCTCCACAGGCCCAAAATGTGTTCCTGCGGTCCAAACGGGCCAACTTGTTCCTGGTGGAGGAGATCCTGCAGGGGAACCTGGAGCGCGAGTGTTACGAGGAGCTGTGCAACTACGAGGAGGCCCGCGAGTACTTCGAAGACAACGACAAGACGGTCAGACTCACCAATAATGATTCTAATAATCAGTAATAATACAGTTTTGTTTTGTTTTAGGAGCAGGTTTACTTTCTCTTATTTTGCTTTTTATACTCAAAATTAAAAAGTATTTGTAAAGCAGGAAACAGGTTCTGTTTTGTTTCTCTACAGGACGCCTTCTGGTCTGTTTACCATGGTGAGTTTTCTTTCACGTCAACTTTAAACGAATAAACATCAATTAATTCGATGAAAGTGAATAAAAGCAACAAAAAAATGTGAAATATGTGATTTCTGAGATTAAATAGTTATAAAGGACGGATATATTAAATGTGCATTATGTAATTTCTGCCGCTAGGGGTCTCTCAATAAAAACAATAAAAACAAAAGACAGTTGGATCGTGAAGAGAAGTAGTGTGGGATCATGGGAGTTGTTGTTTTCACTGTTGAACAACCACCATTGCTGATGAAAATCCAGCTGCCGTAACTCTAACTGTAGGCAGTGGACATTTTTTTAACAGTGAAACTAAACGATAATTCTTATTTAAACACCAGGTTTCTTTATTCAACTAGAAGGTTCATTTATTTCTCGTTTAATCAGTGGGATTGATCAGCTTTCTGTCTCTGGACAGCTGGGAACCAGTGTAAGCCGAACCCCTGCCTCCATGGAGGAAAGTGCACCGACAAAGTGGGGGGGTTCCACTGCTCCTGCACCGCCCCCCACTATGGAAAAGCTTGTGAACTGGGAGCACTGGGAGACGGAGGACAGCCACCCTCTGCGCCACAAACCATCAGACCAGGTTGGACCACACCCACAGATAAGATGGCTCCACCTCCATTGAGGGGCGTGGCTTATAAGACAAAATCTTGGGGTGCATTCAGGGGACCCACAGAAATTTCCCAGTTCTCCTTAATCATTTTATGTCTTTTCCAGAATACTGTCCCACTGACGGTCCAAATGCTTGTCACCAGCTGTGCACAGCCTCCTACCAGACCTTCACCTGCTCATGCATGCCGGGATTCAAACTACAGAGCGACGGACGGAGCTGCCTGCCTGAAGGCACACACACACACACACACACACACAAAAATACCAAAAGTAACACATTTATCAGACCAGTTCCAACTGGTTAAACAATCACTCTTTGTGTCCTCAGTGGAGTTTCCCTGTGGAAGACTTCCTGAAAACTTCAACATGTCTGCGTCAGTGTGTCACCATGGAAACTGTCCCTGGCAGGTAAGATGCTCTCAGCCAATCACAGCAAGGTATCAGCTCACCAGCTCAGATCATCTGTAATTTTTTTTAAATTACGTCTTCATTTAGACCTAGATTTTAATGACTCCATGATGATTCCGAAAATGAAAATGTCTGAATACGAGGACAAATGTTCAGTTAGTATATGGACTGACATACACCGATCAGCCACAATATTAAAACCACTGACAGATGAAGTGAATGACATTGATCATGGCTACAGTACGATGGTCTAGTGGAAAACCCTGGTCCTGGTATTCATGTGGATGTTCTTTGACCAATAAAACCCTCCCAAACACGTCCCATTTAGCTCAATAAGATCAGTCCTGCTGGGGGACCAATGTCATCAGGGTGTGCTTGATCTGCAAGCGTGTTTGGGTGGATGGTTTGTGTCAAGTGGCATCCACATGAATGCCAGGATCCAGGGTTTCCCAGCAGAATTTTGCACTGCAGCGAGATGGTCAATGTTATTCATTTCAACTGTCAGTGGTTTTAATGTTGTGGCTGATCGGTGTATAGCCGATCCTTTAGCTCCTGCTGTGGGTTTGTTTTCTGTCTCCAGGTGTCCGTAGTGAACAGCAGAGGGGTGGAGCTGTGTGGAGGCGTGGTGCTGGATCGATTCTCTGTCCTGACAGCCGCCCGCTGCCTCCTCTCGGAATCTGATCTCGTCTATGTGGTCGCTGGTATTGAGCTTTATTAACCAAATACTACATTTCTTTATTTACTTTACTTGAAGTTGTTGACTTCCTGCGCTGGATGATTCCGTTTTGATCTCTCATCTTCAGGCAATGAGAAGAGGTACCTTCCTATCCGGGTTCTGTTCTTTCATGAACGTTTTCAATCAGGTCACCATGAGAACGACCTCGCCCTCCTCAAGCTGACCCGCCCCCTGACCTTTAGCCCCACCCTCATCCACCTCTGCCTTCCCACTAAGGACTTTAGTGAAAACATCCTGATGCATTCTGGGAGGATGGGAGTAACCAAGAGACAGGGGGTCAGTCGGACACAGGAACTAGTCTACATGACACTGGATGAGTGTCGCAGTCAGCTGAAAGCCTCGCATCCACTCAGCAACAAAATGTTCTGCATGAAGCAAAATGGAGCAGCGGGGAGGCAGAATGAATATTTGGGGAACCAAAATGGAGTGCAGAACCAAAATCAAACCCAAAACAGTCAAAATGGAGTTCCTGGGAAGCCAAATGGAGCAGAAAACAGTTCAAAGATCCAAAATCACGAGTTCTCAGCAGCTGACAGCAGTCCGATGTCAAAGACCAGGCAATGTGGCCATCTGTTGCTGGGGACGCCTGTTGCCACGGTGGATCGAGGGACGGTGTTTCTGACAGGGCTGCTGATGTCATCATCCACAGACTGTGATGGCGGCAGTCTGGTGTTCACCAAACTTTCCCGCTACCTGGGCTGGATCAAACCACGGCTGGAGGATTACAAGACCCCACAAGCCAGGCGCTACCCCAAGACTCGCTAACAACCCGTGCAACACCGCCATCTTCAAAACTCTTTTCATCATCAAACTTCCCGTTAGCTCAAAATCTCTTCAATGGACCAAACTGGTGGTTTCATGTGTTTTAGCTCCTTAACTAAAAACATTTCCCAAATCCCAGTAACCGTGTTTAGATTCGAGCTGTCCCTGAATTCAGATTTTTAGAGCCGTCATTTCCAACCAACGTATCTGGATGTCTGCATGCATTGTATGTTCTGTCATTTGCTCTTGGTTCATGTGCTTGTGGTTCCAGTAGTTCCAGTGACTGGCACTGATGTAAAGGAGCTGGTCTGCATCAAGCGAGCCTTTAGCTCAAAAGCTGTGAGCATCGGAGGGAATTATAGTTTGGAATAATGTCACAATAGGTTATATTCTGATCATATTTGTGTTTAGAAGAGGAAATTTGGAAGTAAAAGTGTAATTTCATGGGGCTGAAATCTTATTTTAGGCTTTTACTGCAAGACAGAATCATAACTTTGACAATAAACCCCTATTTTACAATTATATCCTAACTATACTGTTAATGTGATGAAATACATAAAACTTTCACAAAAGCTTTGACACAAAAATTTTGTTTTCAAGTGCATTTTTAAATATTTGTGCAAAAAGTACAGCTCAAGTATAAATGCTGTAAATGTAGAAAACATTTCAGATGCACGACCATGAAGTCATTGATCATATTCAGTCACTAGTTTGTATTTAAACTGTGCAAATTGTGTCATGTGAAATTAAAGTGTATTTCCTGAATACACTACCTGCCTAAGTAAAGACTCCAATACCCACAATGCACTGTCTAAAGCCTCCAGGGATCACAGATTGTATTAATAAAGAGAAGTTTGTTTAAACAAAGTAATACCTGCAAACATGATCGGTTAAATAATCAATTACATACACGCTGTGCAAACCAGCATCTGTTTTATTCAACAACTTTTTTTTACAGTACAAAATTAAAAAAAAATTAAAAAAATGAATTGAATGGAAAATAAAGCATCCTGTGGAGCGTCACAGCCAAAGGGGATTGTGGGTACTGTAGTCTAGGAGACTGAGGAGAGTGGAGGGAACGGATTCTGTTTACTGACCACAAGCTTCTGGTGCTGGTGGGAGATGTAACCTTTGATGTGACCCTGAGAGACAGAAAACACAAACAGCTGAATGTTTGTCTACTTCCACTTTGGACTTCCAGGTGTGTCTTTATATGTGTGTGTCCTCACCATGTAGATGAGATTAGCCAGGATACACTGCACCTCATCGATGTCGACGTCCTCCAACTGCATCATCTTCAGAGCCACCAGGAAGGCATCCAGAGGCAGCTGGTGAGTCCTCAGCAACAGATACCTGCAGACAGACGTCAGCTGAGGTCATCAAGCTGTCGCCAGTGGCTCAATATGCGTCAATAAAGATCCAACTGGTGGCAAAAGATGTTGACGGTGAAGCTAGAGGTCATAAATATGGGGTTGATCTAAAAACACGGCTTAAAAAATGAAGGCAAAAACATGGCGGCAAAAAGTTCCAGCCAAAAACTTGGAGCAAACATCATAGAGGCAAAGCTTTGACCCAAAAACAATTCCTTGTCCTTGTCAAATCTTGCGCCTACATTACCCACAATGCAAATCAACCACCAACAGTTGGCTGGGAGATTCAGATGTGTTATGCTAGTAGCAGCTCATGTAGCCTAGAGAGTTCCCTTTCACAGCAAAAACATGGCTCTAAAAACACACCATCAACAACATAGGGCCAAAATGCCAGGATCCATCAGGGGACCACCAGAAGGTTGAGTTTAAGCCTAAGATTAAATTTAGACGGACTGCTGTGCAGCTGAACTCACACTTTCTTGAAGAGGTTCCTGTAGGTGATGATCTTGAGCTTCTCCAGGATGAGGAAGATCCCACAGCGGATGAAGAAGGTCTCGTGTTTGGACAAGGCGTCGTTCAGCAGCAGCAGGTTCCCTTCACTGAAACACAGACACCGTTCACCTGTGGGAACACCTGACTGCATGATGTCATTTCCTGTGTCACTGCCTCCAATCCCCTGCTTACCTCACGGCTTTAGTCACATCAGCAAACTGCATGAGGTCGTATTTCCTCAGGAGCTGGTGAGTTGGCATGTGGCCCTGAAACACCAGCAACAACCTGCAGTCATACTGGGACCTAAACCAGTTTAAACTTATTTATCTGACTGATTGAAATGTGGTGAGTTGAGTTTCTAACCAGCAGCATCTTGACGGGCAGCAGGTAGATGAGAATCATTCTCTTGTTCTTCTGACTGGAACGATGACAGTGGTGGAAGGAATAAGACAGAAATTCCTCCGCTGCAGAGACACAAACAGATTTGGACTTTTTAATAGAATATTTTTTTAAGTCTGTTGATCCATCTTTTCTCTGCTTGAGCCGATACAACTATGATTTTGACCCTCAGACTGTCTATATAGTTTCCTCAATATCAGTTATTACCTGAAATCAGGAAATATCTGATAAATAATGTCAGTATTTTGTATTTGACAATTGAACCCGGTGCTTTTTATGCATTTCCGTCAGTACAAAGTCCTGATTGAGCTAATGTTTCAACTGTTTATCCATTACTTTTAGCTAACTGTTTGAACCGTGTTGTTATTACCGTATTACCTGGTTTGAAGTCGCTGTCGAACATGGCTTTGCGGCCCACGTAGTATTTGTAGGTGACTTTCTGAGCCGGACTGTAGTCGTTCTTCAGGTTGGAGCTGTCGATGGCTCTGATCAGAGGTTTACACAGGTGCAGCTTATTGATCTGATTTATCACAAAATAAAAGTGATTAATGAATGAAGTGTTTTTGTATGTGCTGGAGAGCTGTACTGCTGCTCTGGATTCAAACCAGGGTTGATAAACACATTCGTTTAACTCTTTACTTCAACTTTAGTTACTAACAATTAAGTGCTTCCGAGTCTTTTTACAAAACATGACACATAAAGATTAACAGTATTACAGACACTATAAGGAGAAAAGAGACTGAGGTTTTGATAATAAAGTTGTAATACAATTACAACTTAAAATTATAATTTTTTTCATAATATTATGGCTTCCTTCTTGCAGAGTATAGTATTACCACTCTACTCTCTACACCTCTTTGTTTTAAAATAAATGTTGTGAGTTCAGACCTTGAAGTAGATCTTGAAGAGCTGGTTGCTCAGAAACATCATACCCCACTTCTTAGAGTCCTCGATCCCGGCACGACTGCAGAAATAAAACAGTAATGAGGAAAGCTGGTGATGAGATATATGTTTTTTTAAAATCTGCCTTTAATTCAATACAATCGATTCTTGCGGGTGTGAAACACACAAGAAAACAAATGTCAAATTCAAAAAAGGAAAAAAAACTTCTCACAGTGTTTTCATTGAGATGATTTTTGGATTTAATTTTTGGGGGGAAAATGAGGAGAAGTTGGAGGGAAAAATGAGACTGGAAATGCGTTTGAAATTATTTGTTCGTTACTGATAACACATAAACACACGTTCTGTAAATTCTGGATATGATTTCAGCTGTTTATAGTGATTTTTAATGTAAAAAACCTCTATGAAATTTGTATTCAGTGCGTATACATTGTGTATATACAGTATATGTGTATGTATGTATGTGTTTATGTGTGTACTGACTTGTCGCTGGCACACACTCTGAAGCAGCTCATCAGCTGCTCTGCTGCTTTCTCCAACATCTCGCCCGGCTGACCTTTACTCTTCTTCTGCAACTGCTGCTCCGCCTGAACACACACGCACACACAGTTCAACCCCAGCTCAGACCACAGGTCAGTCTCTGCTGTTCATTTCACACAAGTTTCTTACATTGTTGGCAAATATCCTGAGATCCAGAGTGACAGCGAACATCACCGGCAGAGCCCTGAAATCACAAACCAACACACACTCTGATCATTCTGCAGAGACTGACGCTGCGTTCACAGGCAGCCGGTTCACGTCAGCTCCATCAAACATGAAACTGGACAAACAGCGAGTCCCTAATCCAGACTACAAAGTCATTCTAAGCATGTTTATAGTGTGTAGTGTATTTACACTATAAAACTGACAAGTTTAGTCAAAGCAGACGGTAATAATACTTAATATGGTTATGGTCACTATTATCCCACAATGCAATGCAAAAAGGAAATGGAGAACTCGGAAAACAAACAAATGTTCTCACATGAACGTGTGTGTACTCACCAGTTCTCCTCTTTATGAGACTGGAAAGCTCTCAGGAAGGATGTGAGAGGTCAAGGAGCGACACTGATCGATTATTGACTATTTATTTAAGCTGCATCAAGTGTGTGTGTGTATGTGTGTGTGTGTTTTCATCATGAAGGATATTGTACGACGAGCGTCTGGAACTTGTAGGCTTCAACAAAGTCGTGATTGGCCACTGCATAGGTACACCTGTAGCACAAAGACACACAGTTCTGTTGCTATTTTATAGGCCACTTGAATCACTGACATAATCAACAATCAATGCATTAATAACCTGATTGGCCTGATTGACCGTTGGCTGTCCTACCTGAGGTGAGCTGCGACCATCTCATCGTACGGCGGCTCCAGAAGCTGCTGACATTTCTCTTCTGGACTGGCCAGCTGAAACACACACAGACACACACACACACACACAAAGATAAGTGAGGCCGTATCCTAGCAACGCTGTGTGCTGTGCATCTACCTGAGAGGGCGGAGCCTCACCTGGAGGCGGGGGTTGGCGACGTGCGGGTGTTTGAAGGAGAGCAGCTCGGCGCAGAACGAACCCTCATGGTTGTCGATGGCCTCGTAAATCTGCAGGAGGGGCACACCAACGAAGAAGACTCACTGAACTGATTCTCCAAGACTTATTGTGGAAGTAGAACAACAGAATGAACATGAAGCAGTATCTTGTCCTTTTTGAGACAAAGTAAAGGCTCAGAGGTCAGAGTTACCTGCTGCAGGTACTGGTTGATAGTGATGTGAGCCATGACGTCCTGCTACTTGAGCAGCCGCTTCAACCTGAAAACAGGCAGGGACAGGATACATTAGAAAGAAAGAAAATAAATAGAATTCTGGCCCTGTAAATCTATTACCTGTTCTTTAATTATGATTGAGCAGCTTACACATGAATATAAACTGTGAAACTTAATTTGTCCTTCATAAAAGTGCTCACATTAGACATGTTGAAGCAGGAGAATTTACGTGTATTCTGTCTTAAATAAAAATATCAAAGGGTAACCCAAATATAAAAACTGCGGATGATTTATCTTTTAGTCCTTACAGTTTTACATATAAAGGTTTTATTTAAAAACGTCTTTATTCAAAGGTTTTAGTTATATTCACTCAAATTTAACGAAGCAACAGCTAGCATGCTAACTAACTCGTTAATTCATTGACTTCAGGGTAAAAACAAGGTGTTAGATTGCTGTTTTCAGACGTCAAACTGAAAAACAAACAGCCATGCAAATGTAAAACTAAATACATACAACAAAGTACCTTTAAAACGAGTCTTTAATCCAGAATAAACCCGTCCAGTGTAAACTAATTCAATGATAAACCCGGACTGTTTTGCGGTGATGCACACCATCCGGGTTGGTAAGGTCAGCTTCCGGTAGTATTTCAAAATAAGAGGTCACATACGTCAAAATAAAATAAAAGTCTTGATAGATTTTTAATTTTACAAACCTAAGAGTTTTCGTCAATCATTTAACCAACCAAACAAAATATTTCACGTGATTCCTTTTTTTTTGTTTAAATTAATTTTCTTTCATTTTAAAGTAGAGCAGTTCAAATGTTAGGAGTGACAAAAAAATAAGACAAAACAAAAAAACATAAAGATTTGATGTCAACATGTATATAAAATTATTTACTTATTTTCTTTTCTTTATTTCATCCTTTAGTCAAACAGGTAGTTTTATCGAGAGTCTCTGTGGACATAAACATACAGTACATGCACTGACAAATACACAGAAATTCATGTAAATTCACAATTTTCATATACAACGTCACATTTGTTTAACATTAACATTGTTCCTGGTTGTTGCAGTTACCTCTCTTTTTGCATATCCCAGTGACGGTTTCTTGTTGCGTGAAAAACGAAAAGCAAACTTTCCTCTGAACCTTTATTGACACAGAGAAAATCGACAGTAACCTGTCTCTCTTTCTGTTACATCCCATGTGGATGATGCGGTAAAATGCATGACAAAAAGCAGAACAATTCAGTACTTTACAGTCAACAGAGCCACAGATATGAAAGTGAAGGATTTATTCTTTTTCACTTTAATCAAACAACAAAATTTAACAGAAAATACGTTTTTTTTCTACTTTATAAAAAATCTGATTGAAAACTCTCACTGTTAATTAAATATCAACCAAATATTCTCTTTTCTTCAAAGCACAGCTGATGGACTGTGCAGATGTACAGGATACATGTTGGAATGAGACAGGACAACCAGCTCTGAGAACAGGATGAATAAATGGATGTTTTAAACTTTGACACCAGGGAGCGCCATAACACCAACAATGTCAGCTTTAAGTGTATCTTTACAAGGTATTGTGATCAGGATGTTCATTACGACTGAAAAAAGGAAGAAAAGCTTTTAAGGATTTTCTTTTTACTTTTATAACCTTGACTGACTTATTTTCTTTAATTGACTTTGATATTAAATTATGATATACTGTATATTTACTCGCATTTACTAGTACAGCTTAACTAGCCACTGGTAGCTACCAAACATTAGCAGCACCTTGAGCAGTCATTTATTATAGATTGCTAATAGCTGTGAGAAGCCACCTGCAGGTACAGGTAGCTAAACTAGCCACTGGCAGACACAAGTAGTAAGTATCAGCATGTGTTTACTTGTTGATATTAGTATTTACACCACTAGTTAAAAGTACCCTTGAGTTCTTAGTAGTAGCTATGAGTAGCTACTTGTAGCCACCAGTAGATACTAGTAGTCACCAGTTTGTAAAAAGAACCACCAGTGCTTCTAGGATGTACAAATAAGTACCAATACATATGGGTGGCCACCAGTAGTTATCGATACAAATAGCCACCAGAGATATTAGTATCCACCATTAATATAATAACCATGAGAACTTGTTTAGTGTCCAGTAACAGGAAACAGTTACCTCCAGTACTTTTAGGTAGCCACCAGTATCTACAAGAAGCCACCAATACATATTAGTAGTCATCAGAGCTTATAAGTACTGCAAATAGTCACCAATATTTACTAGCAGCCACTAGCAGATACTAGTATGTACGAACATTCACTAATAGCCACTAGAATATACTACTAGCCACCAGAAGTCACCAGTGTGTTAAAATAATCAACAAAAATAACTAGTAGCCACCAGAATATGCCACAACCTGAGGTTACTAGTATGTACACAAATGGTACATACTAGTAGCCATCAGTAAATTCTAGTAGCCATCAGTGGTTAGCAGCATGTACAAAAAGTCACCAGTAGTCAGTAGCAGTAATCCCTAGAAGCCAGTTGGCACCAGTAGTCTTCCAGTGTATTTAAATCAGCCCTTCGCCCAATCACATCCCTCCTCAAAAAGAGTGGGTGGGGCCAGGTGGCCACCCAGCACCGCCCACTCGGCCGTGACTGGGAGGCTGCATGAGGCTCTCGCTGCCGATTGGTCCGTGGAGAGTGGTACATGGCGAGTGGGAGGGGCTTAGCTCACTGCATCCAACCGTCCACAGGCAGGGATACTGACTGAACACAAACATTTACATACAGTATAGTAAATAAAATTAATAATAATTTATTGTCTACTTGTTAAATTTACCATAAAAGGCTATGGGTGGTCTCTAACCTGGAGTTGTGAGGAGGAGGCGGTGAGGAAGGAGCGTTGCTAGTCAGGGGAAGGGAGGTGGGGGAGGACAAAGAGGAAGAGGAGGAGGCCGGACGAGGGGAGGAGCTGCTCCATCCATCTGATAACACCTGCACACCTTCAGACAAACAAACTGACAGAACAGAAATCATGTAAATTACAATATAGTTATGTTCATAAATAGTTTTTCTAATATATATATATATGCTGTATATATACACTGTTAAAAAAAGTTTGTATATAAACAAATATAAATGTTTGTATATTCATACAGTAAACGTAGGTATGTAAACAGTAAATAAATGTGTGTATATACTAAATTAATGTATTACAATTAATGTAAATATTATATTTATATTGCACACAAGTATGTATATAAATGTACATTAATGTTTGTATATTTACACTGTAAATAAATGTGCGTAAATGTTTGTATAGAAATGCCTGTGTAGTATGGAAATATATATATACCCCTGTATATTTAAAGTACAGTATGCAGTTATTAGTTATTTTCTTTTTTGTTGTAACAGTCCATATAAATCTTTTTTCTTTTTTTTTTAAACATCCTTATTCTTTTAAGTTCATTTAAGTTCACTATTATGTACACACACAGGTACCTGAGGAGTGTGAGCGGTGCGGCAGGTAGGCAGTGGGGTAAGGTGTGTGCCGTCCCGGGTAACCATGGTGTTTGTAACCGTGGTGATGATGTGACGTCAGCGGGAGGCTGCTGCCGTAAGGAAAAGCTCCGCCTCCTCCAGCTGAGCACAATGACCAGCCTGACACACGCACGCACGCACGCACGAGTTTACACAAAAACATAACATTACATATATAACATTGTTTCATCTATTAACCTAATTGATAATGTAGAACTTGAATAGGGTTGCGTAAAACAGCCATCTTGGAATCTCTTAAAGGAATTCACATCACTACATACATTTTAGGTGGCTTCCAAATCAAATTGTTGAACTAAAACATACAGCAGGGAAGAAAATGGGTTATCAATTATTTAATTTGGACAGTATTGTACTGTGTTCAATTTTATGATTTTTAAATATTATAATTAGAAATATGTTTATGATTAATTATATAAATAGTATATTAAGTATTCATATATTTACTTCCTTCATATATTGATATATACTACTTTTGCATTCATTCATTCATTATAAATTACATATATACACATAATATACAATGTTAGAAACAAAACAATTAAAAAAAATAATTATTCGTAGACTTATTTTTTATACTATATAAATATTTATTGTGCATAATTAAAAGTTTTTTGACTCACAGGGTTGAATCCCAGCACGACTCTCTAGTGACTCTGGGAAGCCCCGTCCGCCTGGGTTCCTGTGGAGGATAAATCAACCTCATGACACAACCTGTGTGTGTGTGTGTGTGTGTGTGTGTGTGTGTGTGTGTGTGTGTGTGTGTGTGTGTGTGTGTGTGTGTGT
>JBBPCS010000878.1:6879150-6912702 GCA_037974645.1 Hollardia meadi | reverse complement strand
GGAGAGAGGGAAGAAGTGTGTGTGTGTGTGTGTGTGTGTGTGAGAGAGAGAGAGAGAGAGAGAGAGAGAGAGAGAGTGAGTGAGTGATTAAAAAAACAGAGAAAGGGAAAGAAAGAGAGGGGAATAGAACATTCGAGCTCATCAGTGCATAGAGACGTGTGCAATCAGACACACACAGTCACACACATACATAAATGAGTACATGTGTTTGTATACACTCAGACCTGCGCACTTACTCCTGCACATGCACACTAACTGCCATCCAGTAATACGTCAGTAATGGAACACACATCCTGTATATGTGCAGGACACACACGCGCAGCAGTGTCCTTGTTAATTCATGAGGGGGATCTGATATGAATAAGGACGATGCCACGAGGACTAAATGCTGGAAAATGTCATCAGGAGCAACACAAAAGCAGCGATTTCATTAGCCGGGGCAAAGCTTTCCAACACAGCATCACTTTTTCATAGCTTGGGGTTAAGCTCCCATCCGATGTGCGAAAACACAGCTAACCTTCAAAGACGCTCCGCCACTCTTTTTACTGCATAGATACGAGCAAACTGCCTATTCAGATTGATCCCTCTGTCTGTCTAGTGAGGATGGATTGTAATAAGCATTCAGCCTTCATTGACAGACAGCCACACGCAGAGGCATCAGTTCACCAACCACAGGATTGGCTCTGATCTAACAACAGGTTCCTGCAAAACAATCAGCTCTGCTTAGATTGAAATTTCTGAGGACAAGTGGAGCAAAAAGTGACGACTGAGATGGTTTTTTTGAGATGGTATTGGTCAGTCTTCTGAATTGTCAGGCATTAGGATTTACTTTTATTTTATGGACATTTGTGCCGCTAATTAAAATATTTTAGATGTATGGACACTGTAATGTTTTTATTTTATTTTATTTTAAAGGAAGGCATCGCATCTTTAACATTAAACACAGTATGCACAAGCCTTCCATTTAGCATCTAGGGTGACGCAGCTCACGCCCCGCTTGTCTTATCCAGACGCACAAGGTCTACGTTACTTTGCATAAGTTTAGGCAAAAAACCACGTGGTTAGGTTCAGGAAATGACTGGTGATACTTGGTTTCAAACAGATGCTAACTCTGGTCTCTTGGGTGAAACCCCTCTCAACCCTATGAGTTGAGAGAGGGGTGGAGGTACCCCTCTTTGCACTTTCTTGCATTGGAAAATTTGTCACGCTACGTCGTCTGTTGAAGTTGTCTGAAACTGACGGGGAAGGCTTTACATTGCAGGTACGTTAAACCGTTGTGCGTCTCTGCCTGATGCCAAAGGGTTTGCCTTGTGTGTCTGGATGAGACGCGAGGAGCCGTGACAAAACATCGATATCAGAAAAGCTGAGGATGAGAACAGGCTGGAGAAGCACAAGCTAATGTCAGTGGTTTGCAAACAGCACACTGACAATACAGCACATCAGTTTCAATTCTGTCTTTTGTGAAGTCATACAGCTACTATAATCTAAGCTATAGCAACAAGTTTGATCTTCCTAACAAGCATAAGCGACATACAGTGCTGGGTAAAAATGAAGTTTACCACAGGAAATCTTTTGTACTTTAGTCTGAAATGGGAGAGGACAGAGAGCAGCCGATCTTGGTGTGAGACGTCACCAATTACAGGCGATTGTACTTTTCATTGACTCAGAGTCACATTCTTAATTGTGCCTACATCATTTTTCATTTTTCATGTTCATGCTGCAGGTCACCTCACTACTATCTCAGAGAGAATCATAGGATCATGTACTCCCTCATGACACTGAGTACAAAGCAGAGTCGTGTATCCACAGTGTAGTTCTCTATAGGTGGAAGTGCCGCACAGTTCTGTGTTCTCCTGTGCGGCTGTTACCAATTCTTGACTGTGTCACTCCTCAACCTTGGTGTTCTATAGGTGCTGGGGATAAGAGATGGTGTTAACACCTCTAAAGGTGTAAATCAACCCCCCCCCCACCCCCCCCCCACCACCACCACCACCACCACAAACGAGGCCCAATTAACCAATCGGAGCTCTACAGGCGGACACACAAAAACAAACTGTTTTCTATTCAGATTGAGAGGCTGGCTTCACATCTGACCCTGACACTGTGTGTGTGTGTGTGTGTGTGTGTGTGTGTGTGTTTGAATATAGTTTACCTCTCTCTCTCTCTCGCTCTCGTCCATCTGAAGCATGATGTGTAAATTAATTTCCCAGTAAAAAACATAATTACCATAATGTACAAATAAGCTGCGCAATTATTTCATTATGGGTGAGCTCTCTGTTCCAACTCTGCATTACTGCCCACTGTGTGTGTGTGTGTGTGTGTGTGTGTGTGTGTGTGTGTAAGGACAGGGATAATGGGGTAAATACAAACAAAATTATTGCCAATTTTGTAGTGCTGGACGTGTGTGTGTGTGTGTGTGTGTGTGTGTGTGTGTGAAGGCCCCTCTGAGTGGTGAACGGCTCTCGACAGGAAGTGCATTAAACTGCTGCCGGCCAATTAAGAGCTGTTTATCCCGTTCCCGTGGTTACGAGGGGGCGAGCAGGTGAAGTGAGCGAGGAGAGGGACTGAAGTGGCTAATTAGAGGCTGTAGTCTCTCGCCCACTCCAATACTATACAGGGAGGAGAGAGAGAGACGAAAGAGGAAGAGGCGCTCTTGACATGGAGAGCCCGATAATGAACAGAAGAAGAATGAGAGAAGAAAGAAACGGGTAAGGAAAGAAGAAGAACCAAAACGAAGGACAAGAAGAGTATGAAGAAGAGGGCGAAAGAAAGAAAGAAAGAAAGAAAGAAAGAAAGAAAGAAAGAAAGAAAGAAAGAAAGAAAATTGACATAAATAAAGATGGCCGACGTGTCTCCACTTCCTCCACAACTGTACAAAAATTAAGCCAAAATATCCCGGATATGAGCGCTGCCATCTTGCGCTGGTGATGTCATTTGGAGCCAGAGTCTGCGCAGTAGTGATCGGCCGTTGGCCGTTGGAGTCGCGGTATTGAGTTCCCGTTTTAATAACATCAAATAACGAATTAAAACCAAACTGATCAGAAAAATGAACGTGATAAGACCTAAAATGACTTATTTGACGTGTACTTTGAGTTTTTAGTTTGGCCCATGTCCGATCTGATAACATTGAGGGGGAGAAGTTTATGACCTATACTGCAGCCAGCCACCAGGGGGCGTTGGAGATGTGGAGATGGAGAAGTGGTTTCAACATGTAAACGGTTCAACAGGATCAAGACTTTAAAAAGGTGAAATCTGGACACACCTGTCCTCCTCCGTTGACCTTGTTGGTGAGTTTGACCTTGTTGAAGGTCACGGCCGCCTTCATCCAGTGAGCTCCGAAGTTTGGAGAGTCGGGGTGGATGTAGATGCCGCCGTGACCCCGCCCCTCACCGCGGCCCTCCGCCCGGCCGGCCGCCACCCACTCCCCGTTCACGAACTTCCAGCGGCAGCTGTCGGCCGGCACAAAGTCGAGCAGGAAGGAGTACATGGAGCTGGGGTCCAGACCGGACACGCTGACCTTCAGGACCGGGAACATTCGGCTGCACAAACGGACACATTTATCCACATCATTTACTTTTATTCACATTTATCCTCGATCCTTTAAAGATAACACCAACATTTTTGGACTTATTCCAATAGATTTTTGTCTTTTAGGCTTTTAAACTGTCCAACATCTCTCCTTTGAGATAATTTTGTATATTTCTGCACATGGTTAGAGCTTATTGATTATTGACTTGTGACTTAAAATCCATGTTGTTTTATAATGCTGTAAACTGAAGCTAATTGTCGGTTAGAAATCAGGACTAATATGCATCTCCCCAGTGAAAATCCATTCAATCTAATACAACTTTATTTATCCCTCAGGGTCGTACGCATGTGTCAATGTAATTGATAGGAATTCAACAATTTTCATTATGGATGAACCTGCTAATTAATTTCTCCAATAATCGATTGATTGTTTGGTTTGTAAAATGTCAGAAATTAGTATAAGCATTAGTAAATAATGAAATATTTAATGAAAATGATTAAAACATGATTAATTCTCTTTTATAATGCATCCCATTTTAAAGGTTCTCTATATATTTCATGTGAAATCTTCAGTAACTGATGACTTTTCCCTCTGAGATTTAGTGCACACAAGCACAAAAAGTAACAGGAAAAACTCAAGTAAAGTAAAAACCTTGTGCATCTATCATCTGTTAAAAAATCCTCCCGATCCCTCAAAGTTTGCATGCGTCTAAAGCTACATTCAGACAAACAGACTGCTCTCCATCAGTAATAGCAGTTGAAGTGGCGTTCTGCAGGTGTAAATGGAGTGTTTTCCCACCGCAGGGCGCGACTGGTCAACCCGCCTCGGCTCGGCAAAAAACCACACACAGACACAGCCGACGTTAACGGCTGCTATCGAGACTAATGAATAACCCCGGTTAACAGGATCGCTGATCTGGAGTCAGCTTCAAACAGAGACACGGCGAGTCACAGCAGAGTCCACTCAGCTGCTTTGTGATGGAAAACAAACCATCTCCTCAAAACGACATTCAGACGAATTACTGAACTGTATCTTAACTGTAAAATCTTTTAGTGTTTAAAATATTATTATTTTATGATTTAACTGTTTATTTATATTTTCTGTGTAAACCTTCATGGTCTAACTGTTGTGTAAGTGAGTAATCCTGGTGGAGAAAACTCAACCTGTTTATCTAGTAGTGCTCAGTCAACTGAAACTGGTTTAGAATAAAATGACACAGTTTGTCTTTTCAAACGATTTGTCCAGGTGTTCTATAGAGACGAGTGTCCACAATGAAACATGAGAACATGACAACAGATCTCTTCTTCTTCTCTTTTCAGTTAACAAACAACAAAGCTGCATTACAGCATTAAAAAGCTGAGAAGTGAGACAGACAGGTGAGGAGGGAGACAGACAGGTGAGGAGTGAGACAGACAGGTGAGGGGTGAGACAGACAGATGAGAAGTGACACAGACAGGTGAGGAGTGAGGCAGACAGGTGAGAAGTGAGACAGACAGGTGAGGAGGGAGACAGACAGGTGAGGGGTGAGACAGACAGGCGATAAGTGAAACAGACAGGTGAGAGGTGAGGAGTGAGACAGACAGGTGAGGGGTGAGGAGTGAGACAGACAGGTGAGGGGTGAGACAGACAGGTGAGAAGTGACACAGACAGGTGAGGAGTGAGATGAGGGGGGATCAGCATTGGTTGTTGAGTCAAACATTTAAAACAACCAATGTTCATGCGGTCGTGATAAAACATCTGGCAGCCAATTATTAATTATTGATTATCTGCTGTTGACGTCCTGTTTCCTGACAAGAGGCAGCTTTGCTTTCTTTAAATCATAACTGCCACCTTTCTCTAATATTAAAGGAATGGTTCCACATTTTGGGAAATGTGCTTCCTGGTTTAATTGTTAATTGTTCAGATTGCTGTCATATAAGGCTACAAAACCTGCCATGTTAAAACGACCACTTGGCGGTTTATGGGGTGTTAAATGTGCCTGTGGGACTATTTCTTGTCTCGGACCCACACACAAACCCACAACATTTTATTATTCAGTTTAAAGAAAGGAGATATAATGTGTTGATCAGTGAGCTTTAGAGGTTCTGTGACCCTGGCCAAAGCCAGGCTAGCTGTTTCCCCCTGTTTCCAGTCTTTATGCTAAGCTAAGCTAATTGGCTGCTTCTAACTCTCCATTTGGACGACATGGACAGTTGGAGGGCTGGTGGAAGTTGTCTCAAATGTGAAAACGTCCTGGTTACCGTCCGTTCTTGGTGACGATCATCTCGTTGGTGATGTGCTGAAACTTCCTCCACAGCTCCACGTCCTCCAGCGTCACCCTCAGCTCCCTCTCCGTCGGGTCGCCCTTCTCCCGGCCGGCCTGCAGCTCGCTCTCCACCGCGCTCAGCAGCCGGGACATGCAGCGCTCGGCCGAGCCGGGGCTGCACGCCGTCGTCCCGCTGGTACGACCGGTCCGGTCTGCTGAGGACACGGAACCAGACTCCCCGTCCTCCTGTAACCCCTCCACCTTCATCTGGACACACAAAGACACATTTACTGGTGCTGAAAACAACCCCCCAACGTTCACTTTTAACTACCGAGCACCGATACCATACTGATAGCAGATATCGGTCTCAAATAGCTGGACCAGGTATTGATGACAACAGATCAATCTGGTATCGGATAACATGATTATTCCCTTTAATTTTTTCAGGTACATTCTCACATGTAACCGAACAAAACACGACCAGGTACCCTAATTTAACCTTTAATTTCTACTTAATTTTGTTGTTTTTTCCCACAACGTGGCAACAACAGGCAGCATTGCCTTCAGTTTACCTGTGTATTTTGAATATTGTGTCATTCTTACACATTTTCTTTCTATCTTTGCAAACTTCCCACAGTCACGACTGGTCTTAAAAGGTTTGTTTTATTTAAGCTGCTCTGTCCCTGAACAGCACAACGGATATTTGACTCCACTAACAGCTGAAATAAGAGCTGCAGATTTAAAAGTCGACTTCAAAATACCTGAAATCATTTTTCAACTTTAACATAAACTTTATTTCGCTCAAATTGCCCCATTTTTAAGGTTCAATTTCCTATTTCACATCCTCTCTGCATGAACACACTTCAGCTCTCTGTATAACTGCTGGCTTCATATTCCCAGTTTTCTTCTTCTTAACACCTAATATTGGATTTTTATTTGTCTGACTTTAAAGAATGTATTCACTGTACTCCTTCATCACCCTCTTTATAATGCGGTGATGTTTCCATGATTTAGTTTATCCGTTATTTACTTGCACTGGTACGACAGAACGTACATCCTGTCTTATCCTTCATTTCCAAATACTAGTTATTATTATTATAAGCAGCGATTCATTTCTCGGGACAAATGTTTGGCTTTTTATTTTGTGTTTTCTGTATTTTATTCTTCAACAGATTCAGAGGATCTTTGAAATACAAACAAAATGTAGATTTTGATTTTTTTTAAAGGCTGTTTCTAGCGTTACATTTCCTGTCTTGCAGTGATTAAAAAGCCAATCAAAAGTAATAATACACACAATCACATTCATCTACATAATCACTTATCATTATCTTATTTTTGTTATAGGTGAGTATGTATTAATTATCACTTTATAGTTACAGAATTTATCCTTTTTTAATTTTTGCTCCTAAAATTTAAAATGAAGCAATATCGATATTTAATTATAAAGCTACTAAAATATAATTTTTAAAGGACGATAGTAGTAATTTGTCTTACTCATGTACATTTCAGCGCCGTGTTGTTCTAACGGTATGTTAGAGCACTGGAATCTCCAATGAAATTATTTGTAAATAATCCTCTTTGAGGCTTCAATATTGTCCAATTATCATTTTTGTATTTTTAGAATATTTCTAACTAAACTTGTTTTGGTACAACAACAAGACATGTAAACATTTCTCCTACATATACCTTTTATATTTTTAGATATACACGTGTGGGTACGCATTAATAAATATTAAACTGTTAATTTCCGTTTATTCTAATTAAATAAATAATTAAGATCTCATGGAGATGTTAATGTCATGATGAGAGATTATCAAGTAATTATTAAAATACATGAACAAATACAAAAATAAGTTTTTAATTAAAAATAATAAAACACTACTACTGACACAAAAATATTAAAGAAAATCAAACAATACATCGTGTTTCAATCATCTCATAATAAACTTTCTTTTGCCGCATTAATTAAAAAAAAAAAGTATATAATTAAATAACAGCTGATGAAATAAATAACAAAAGTAGACTTACCTGTGACACACGACACTCTTCTGACAGGGCGAAATAATCCCAAAACAAAATGTGACAAATTGAGAGTTAAGTGTGAATTAAAATAACTGTTGATAAAAATAATATTGATGGTTAATTTGTCTTTTGGTTTGTAATGTGAAGCTGCTCAGCCTCCAACTGAACACATCAGAAACAATCAGAGGATATCAGTCTGACATTACCTCGCTCGCTCTCCCCTCTCCGTCTCACACACACACACACACACACGCACGCACACACACGCACCACCTCGCTCTACTACTCAATTTTGATTTCACTGAAGCTTTATTGGTCTGTAATTACGACTGTAATTACGTGAATCAACACAAAGACGTAATATTCTCTACTCTGACTTTAATAGCTGGTTAAAATTAAAAATATTCTTTTCCTCATTTTGTCCATCTACAGTGCGCCATCATTATCATTTCTATCAGCTTGTAAAAGGTCTCTACAGTGGATCACTTTCAGACACTTTCTTGTTTTAGTGAGGAAATTGAGCTTCCAAAGTGGACAAATAAGCAAATATTTAGGCGTGTCATGATATCAGATTTTCACTATATGATTATCGTGGCCAAAAGACGATATTATCGCGATATCTATAGACATTTGACGCTGTCTTGGCTGGTTTTTGGCGAATGATTTACGCTTAAAATACGAGTGTAGGAAGGTGGAGAGAACCGTGATTTAACTAAAGCGTACAAGAACAATTACACTTAATAAACAGTGATTAACTAAAGATCCACAAGGCCTAATATCTGTGCTGGATTATTTATTTATTTATCATATGTGTATTATTACTATGATATCAATATTTTATATTTTTTAATGCAATATTTTTTAATTGTGAGTAGTTAGAAAAAAGCTGCATGTTCACAAGGAATACATTTTCACTTGATTCGTACACATGGATGTGAATTGTGACACAGACTCATCATATTTCTACAATTGACCATATTTGTCACTATTGAACTTTACTGCCATCTACTAGATTCTAAGATGTTTGGCATTTATTCCACCAATCTCAAATGCCCTATCTCGGAATGTTAACAGTGGAAACAATTCATGTATCCGCTCTGTGATTCGGATCGCTCCAAAATTTAGTGGGTTCACTGGTTTTCCTAGCCTCAGGTAGCAGTGTACACAAGAAATCAGAGCTCAAATATGTGTCAACATGGAAAACTGAGTTTTGCAAACATTTCCAGAGTCGATGAATCCAAAAACAAAACAGTTTCATGTTTCAGTGCGGACGAGGCACATCTTCAAACTCCACCCTCACATTTTAGTGTGCGTCTGGAGTGTTTGGGTGGATGTAATCAAAGTTTGAACCAATAACCTATAAACACAGAAGGGCTGGAGCCACATAATGCCATTACTTCTTGTGCATTTCTTTTGACAAATCAATTAAGTGATTAAGTGACTTAGCGTGTCAATTATTTCTGATCAGGGTAAGATAAATCAGCCTCCCTCCTGGAGGTTTAAATGTCACATGACAGCGTTGAAGAAAAACACCATAAGCTGTTCAGATCAGCATGTAATGGAGAATAGGTCAAATCTAAACGGAGAACATCTGGAGACACACAGAAAGCTCCGTCCGTCAGTCGGCGGCGACACACGATACCCGGACTGTGGCTCCTGCCTTAAAAAGGGAGTGTGTGTGTGTTTCATGGTGTGTGTGTGTGTGTGTGTGTTTTAATCAGCAGGCAGCGGCGGGTGGAGATTACAGGCTTTACAGACTTAACAGGCGGGAAGAAGACGTAAGCGACGGTGGCAGGTAAACATCGGAACACCAGGTAAAAACCCACACAGACAAATGTGGACAGACTTTTATCTATTTTGTGTGTTTCCAGATCACAAATGTGAATTTAGCAACATGTAGATCAGATCGGGCTCGAACCAAAATACTGATTGGAGACAGAAATCCAGCCGCTAAAATTCACCTTCAGGGGGAAGTTTTCGTTTAATGACTTCGCACAAACTGCTGAAACACAGTGTTTCTTAAACACAGACGTAAATATTTAATAAACAAACACAAAGCGCAATACAGTAAATGTTACAGTGCAGACAGACAAACAGATACATGACTTTTAACTGTGAGGTTAAAGTCGTTATCTACTCACACATGACGATGGAAACACTGTAAGAGTTAATTAACTCAAGAAGATGGAAGACGAAGGATGGGAGCTGCCGTTAAAACTCAAAGAAGAAGAAGAAGAAGATGATGGAAAAGTCGGGTGAAGTTTCTTCGTCCACAAAACATTTCTGGAGCTTCACAGCAAAACAGTGTTGCAGCGTCCTCCTGAACAACTGGAGAAGCTGTGGCTGTTATTTTGTAGTTGTTTTTGTATGTTTTAAAAGTCAGCAGCTTCTTCAGTTGTTTAGGAGAACGCTGCAATAATTGCTGTGAAGCTCCAGAAATGTTTCGTGGAAGAGGAAACTTCACCTGCATGGGGGTGAGTAGACAATGACTGAATTTTCATTTTTGGGTGAACTGCTCCTTTAAGAGTTTGGTTTAGTGAAATGTTCCTGCTGAAATAATTTGGACCACATGAGCAGAGGGTGAACTGAAGGCAACGGAGGAAGTGCCTCATTATATTTCGATAACTGTTGAATGTTGAATCTGCAGGAACTCAACAAACAGGAAGAGAACATGAAAATACACAAAGTGTGTGTTTTTTAAATTTATTTCCTGTAAACTGTAGATTGCGATCACAGCGTTGGGGAGTATGTCACTAGTTCAACTATAATTTTCCAGTTTGAGGCGTTCAGGTGGCGTAGGTATCTTGAAAACCAGCTCGATCAAACATTACTGACTTTGAAACATTCAGTTTTTATGTTCCACACATCAGCCTGTGTTGGCGTGTTTTCTGTAACTTTGCTTTGAGAGGTTCATCATAAATAAACATTATTACAATTACAGTTCCTTCAACTTGGAGCAGAAAATAAGAAGAGAGGAAAAAACATTTTGTGAAACAAATGTTGTGTTTTTATGATTGAGGTTGTACACGCATTATATTTTTAAATCAATAAAACTACAGAGCTGCCATTAGTGCTGTTGTTTCCACTGTAGTGCAGTCTTATCTGCAGTATTTACAGTCGGACAGTATTACTGCAGCTCAGTTACTTATTTGAGTTACTACAAATAAAGAGAGGATCTTCATCCTGTTTTCTCCTGGATGTGTTAATATAATATATAATATATTTTATGTTGTTTGTATTTGGCCTGTTTCACTCTCTGCTATGATGATTTTCATGACCCGAAAAATTAAATTAAACCATAATTTACAAAGCGAACATCCAGCTCTACTGAAGAAGACCTGAAACTAGCGACTGAGACCATAAACTCATGAGGAAACACTTTACTGAGGTTATAACTAAAGTGAGAAGTCGGGTCATTTTCTCATGAGCTCACATACAATCTGAATTTTTCTGGATGTAATTAAAGGCCCCTCTGCACTGGCTTAACGTTTCAGACCCACAAGCTCCATCCATATTTTATACAGTCATTGGTTTAAAGTTATAATGGTTAAATGGTAAAATCAGGTAGGACAGGTGACAGTCCATGTTGAACAGACAGGAAACACGATATCATGCTAACAGCTAAAAGTGGCTACAACAATACAAACTGTACATGGAGACCTGATTTTAACTCTCACGGGTTTGGAGGTTGAAATATTTAAGGCCTCGATCAGTTGAAGGGTTTCCCAGCGACGGCTGCTCACTGCTGATTGGGTACAAACCTCACAGTGCCTCCTGCGTCCTGATTGGTCGGACAGGCGGCCACTCCGAGGGACACATCTAGAAACACATCTTACATACTTTGATGACGCCGTCCCTGAAAGGAAGAGATTAAAAAACACAGTTTGAACTATTAAGAGTTTCAGAATTGTTATCATTTTATCAATCAGTGCATTGATCATTTGTCATTCTGATGATCAAGAAGTGAAGCTGTCAAACATTTTGGGCGAAGGCTTTAAAATGCTTCATCATAACGTTTTATTGTTGGTGGGCAGTAAAGTGTAAAAAATCTATGCTGCAACATTAGTGATTATTATGATACTGCTGGACTATTGTAGCACACTGTGAGCCCTTACTTCAGCTGATTGTTGAGGTGTGTATAACTGAGTATAGGCAGTCATAATGTATTATGAGCCCCATCAGTCAATCACAAGTTTATAAGTAGTCCAGAACATCCATAAGAAAATCATTATAAGTCACATCTATAATGCGTTATGACTGTTTATGAGTTATAAAGCATCTTAATACACTAAGAATTCCTCCATAACGCACTATAGATGTGGTCTTCATAGAAAGTGTCATTAAAGGTAAAGTACACAAACAAATTGTGATTGGTTCTATTAGTAGCCTAAATAAGTCTGAATAAGTAACTGCTGCATTTAACCAACAAGTCCTCACAACGAGCGTTAAACCTGGAGAACGAACGTACGTTACCTTCAAGCTTTTGCCAAACGAGTTCACATAATGCTGATTAAGCTGATCACTGCCAGATAAATCTCTATTTAACAGTATATCAGAGGTTTTAAGCCGGTGTCTGTGGCGACTTTACCGCACTGGCTCACCGGTAGGGACGGGTTTGAGCCAAGATTTCCAGAGCAGAAGGGGGGAGCAACCGTAGCGATGGAGCAGGCTTCAGTGTGGGCTACGGGCTACAGGCTACAGCAGCTAGACGCATGTCGGAGACTGTGGCTTCATAAGCACGTCCACAGTGTTTGTGTAATTACTCTCACCGCCAGAAGGTGGAGGCAGAAGTTCACACTGCAGGTGTTGTTTTTGATGAGGAAGACAAAACGCTCGGCTTCAACCTGCTGCCGCTGTTACAAAATCAGCCAGAATTAGGTGTAACTGCTGTTTGCTATGCTTCTAAATATCTGTTTTTAAGCACTGCTCTGTTTTTTTCAGCAGTGCTTCTTATTTCATGGAGTTGAACAGACAGAAATGTGTGTGTGTGGTGTGTGTGTTACCTGGCGAAGGAGATGTATGAGAGGCCGTACCTGTGATGAACAACAGCAGCAATCAGACAGGTCTAACAGACAGGCAGATATATTGTATACAGTGCGTGTGTGTGTGTGTGTGTGTGTGTGTTTTATACCAGGTGAATGCCAGGAACTGAAGGACACAGAACAGCAGAGCGAGACCGATATTGTTCCACTGCAGAGAAGAAGAATCAGAGACATTAAATTAAAAAATCTGACAAAACGAAATCCAAAAAACGCCACGTGTGTGTGTTTCTCACCCAGAAAGCAGCAAACACCGTCAACACCATAAAGACCTGCAGAGAGACACACAGGAATATACTGTTTCTTACATTAGGTCTTGTCTTGACATGTACTTTCCTTCCTTCATTTTATGCAACTTTCTACTTCTACTCCACTACATCTAAGAGTCAAATGTTGTACTTTTAACTCCACTACCTTTATCTGACAGCTTTAGTTACTAGTTACTTTTCAGATTACAAATTTCCACACCCATCACACGTTTGTGATAAACTGAAGGATGAAGTGTTCCTTTATTCCTTTAATAAACCAGTATACAAAGTAGTAAAAATGAGCTCAACCTTAAACATGCAGCAGTAACATTCATCCAAAAACATCAGATATGACAGTAAAACACTGACAGGGAACATTTTGCTGCATTCGTCCAGTGTTTGATGTAATTGTTGGGTGTGTCGATGCTGCTTTCACTTTGTTTTCTTAAATGTGTAACTATGTCCTCGAGGAGTACAGCCAACAGTCTCGACACTGGAACCATGAAATATGCTTCATTATGTGTATGTGTGTATTCTCACCAGCATCATGATGGTGGCGAACGCTCTCTCTATGGCGCACATGGTCTTCAGCTGCCTCCACGGACCAACCAGGAACATGGTGCTGAAGTCACATTAAAACAGAGAACTTTACAAGGCTGGAGCTGAGCTGAGGTTGGAGAGGTGAAAAATAGGATTTGGAAAGTAAAAGCCAACGTCAACAGTATGATTGAAGAATTCTAAGATGTTATGTATCTGTCCGATATTTAAATCTGCTCTCTCAGCTTTGCATGCTGGGATTTCTGACGCTCAAACCAGCCTGTTTGGGAGCATGTGATGTGAGAGATGCTTCCTTTTTTTTTAAAGCAAAAGACACCGAGCTGAGAGCAGGTCCTCGGGGATGATGGGTAATGTTGTAACAATCAGCTAAATCTAAAGCTAAAAGTTTGGAACTCAGGTTACACCTGGTTGGTTCTGGTTGGGTTGGAGTTGTTACCTGATCAGTGCTAAGAAGTTCCCCCCACTGTAGAGGGGAGCAAACACACCAATACCAAGACCTGGGATCCACAGCAAGAAGATACCCTGGATACAGACAGACAGGCTGTTACCGTGGATACAGACCGACAGGTTGTCACAATAGGAACAGACAGACAGGTTGTTGCCATGGAAACAGACTCACCAGGAAGGAGAATATCATGCCCAAAATGAAGCAGAACACGAAGCCCTTCACTCTCGTCCCACAGGTCAGCGTCGACGCCTCATTGGCTCTCTGCAGAGATGTCATCATCATCACATTGATGACATATACATATACATATACATTCATACAACATTGACATGAAGAGATAAATAAATGAATAATACAAGTGACTGTGATGGATTATCTGGACTAAACTGAATCAAATGACTGCTGGGAAAGTTGATCAATCAATCACTCATGTTTAACCAGGAAAGAAACCCAGAGGTATTGGCTTAAACCAGGTTTGAATGGCACTTCTTCCTTCATCCCGCTGCCATTACAGCTTGTCTTGACTCCAAGCTCTGTTTACTTCTGTGCCACTTTTCAAGGAAAAAGCACATGAAACAGCAGCCAAAATGGAGTCCCAAGTGCCTCAGAACTGTGAGGTTTTTAAAGGTTTAAATCATTCAAACCCATCAGGTATGCGCAGGTGGTCTACACAGATACTAAACACACAGAGAGATTCTCTCAGGCTAAAGGAAATATTGACAATAGCAGGAAAAAAAAAAAGTATGTGACAGAAAAACAATTTCACTGGGAGTCTGTATATTGCAGGATGACAGCATATAAAAATAAAATACATGTCAAATAGTATATGTAAAATACATGTTCTAATCGATTAACGGAGAAATTAATCATCAGATTAATCCATGATGAAAATAATCATTAGCTGCTTTATGAAATAGTTCAAAATGAGCTCCAGCTTAACAAACTACAACAAGAAAACAACGCTTTTACATGAATGCGTAATTAATAATGATGTAATGACATCATATATAACAGTATAACAGTCACAGGAGACATTTTACTGCGCTGGGTACTTTTACTTTTAATACCTTAAACATATTTCACCTATTATACTGACGTACTTTTAATTAAGTAGCATTTTCAAAGCAGGACTTTTACTTGTAAGAGTATTTTTTGTGGTTATGTGGTGACGTTATTATTACTTTTTTTACAGTATAAGATCTGAATACTTCCCCGACTACTTAACATTATATTAAATATTATGTTATTCATATTTTATATACTATTTAACTGGTTAAATTGCCCAATAAAAAGCGGAGAAAAAAGCAACTAACAAGCTAAAAACAACATCGAGATGCTAGCTGCCGTTATCGTCACCTCCAGTATGCCGGGTCCGTCCGTGTTTCCATCATCTTGACGGCGCAGCACCTTCTTTAATTTATCCATAAATTCCTTTTTTCCTGCTTAACTTTTGAAAAAAAAACACTCGTTAATTTTCCAAAACTTCCAGATGTTCCTAGTTTCAGATCAGGCAGCAGGTTGATGAGTGGTCAAGTTACGCTCAAGAGGAGTCACCACTTCAACAGGTGCAGAACTTCCGCCTGCAGTACCGCCTCTGACCACAATCTGGACAAAGGGGGCGCTGTTTCCTCCACAGTAACACCAGGGACGACAAACTTCACATGAAGAAAAATATGTTTAAGAAATCTCTTCATTTACGAACAAAACATCGCGCAGGAAACTTAAACAAATTCTGTGTCTTTAACGC
This sequence comes from Hollardia meadi, assembly GCA_037974645.1. Lineage (NCBI taxonomy): Eukaryota > Metazoa > Chordata > Actinopteri > Tetraodontiformes > Triacanthodidae > Hollardia > Hollardia meadi. Next base: position 6,896,866 of record JBBPCS010000878.1, on the reverse strand, counting down.
ATCCTCAGCCAATGGTGGAAAGCACATTTACTCCACTGTTCCAAGTTCGAGGTAGTTACCTACTTTATTTCCATTTTATGCAACTTTAAACCTCTACTTAGCTAACGCTACTTCTCAGAGGCAAATATTCTACTTTTTACTCCACTACATTTGTCTGACAGCTTTATATTCTAGATATTTTTCAGATTATAATTTTCCATACCCTTCCTGTCCAGTAGTAAGAGTTTGAATTTATTCAAAAAATCTTAACAACACTGCTAAAATTCCAAAAACAGAGTCAGTTTAGTAAAACATTGCTAACCACTTCTCATGCAACTGCACACACACACACACACACACATGCATGAGGTTACTGTGGTTGTAAATTAGCATTATAATTGTCCATTTACATTGATATCACTGCTACATCCATAGATACTGTACACATCACTTTTTATTCTTGTTATAAATTCAGAATTAGAGCATTAATTCTACCGGACTAACATACTTTCATGTGTATTACTTGTATTACTTTCATTACTTTCCACTCCCAGTGGTTTTATGAGATCTTCATGGTCTTCAGCCTTGATTTTTTTCAATGTATTTTGATGATGCAACAATGTCACTTTCCTCTAATAGTGGTTTCAGGAACTGCTCATGATGTCACAGTCCTCTCCTAATGGTGTTTTAGAGGACTATGATGATGTCAAAGTCCACTGCTGGATGTTTACGAGTCAGCTGCTTTAGATTCTAGAGGGCTGATGATGTTGTGGTCCACTCCTGATAATGTCACAGTGAACTGCTGGAGGATTTCAGATGCTTTACTGGTGTCCCAGTCCAATGCTTTAGGTTTTAGGGATGGTTGATGATGTAATTCTCTCTCTTCCTGGTGTTTTTAGGGGATTTTGACTCGAGTGGAGCTCCAGTAGACGGGCTGTGGTATGGACACCTGGACATGACATGTAGGACAGAACTGTTTCCTCCACAACCACTCCTCTATACACTGCAGAGAGACAGAAAGAGGGTCAGTCACCATTTTTATGTGAATCTTGAATTTACAGAACCCAAATGGAAACCTCAAAATTTTATTTTCTTGTTAAAGATGCTTCAAGTAAAATTTTGAATGTATTTTGTGTGATATTGCTACTTTAACCTAAATGAAATACTTCTTCCACCACTAACTGCTTTGTGTTACATTGCAGTTAAAAACAGCCTTTCCTCCTTTGTTTTTCTTCTAGTATCACTGTTTGTGTTCAGTGTGTGTGTGTGTGTGTTACCTCTTTGTGGAAGGTGTGTGTGCACTGCAGGTCTGTGGTGCCGCCGGCTCCTTGATTCAAGTCATTATGACAGATCAGACACACAGTGTAGGCATCACTCTGCAACACAAAGACTTGAACTTACTGTTGTCCTCTGACTGCGTTAAAACTTTAAAACTGTTATTAACTGCTGCCTGCTCATGTTGTGTTTATCTTGTCTTTAGCTTTTGCACGAAGTACTGTACTGAAGTACAAATTTGAGATACTTCTTTACTTGAGTATTTCAACTGCATGCCACTTCTACCTCTACTTCACCACATCTCAGAAGAAAATATTGTACTTTTTACTTCTCTACATTTATCTCACTGCTAAAGTCATCAGTTACTTTACAGATTCATTACATTCAAAACCTTAGAAGAACTTTTAAAATATGATACATGATCAACATTAATCAGCAACTGGTTTGATACCTGTTTAAGTGTTTTAGTCGTTCATGCAATAATGCCTGAAAGAGTTTCAACTTTATCAATTTGCTGCTGTTTTGAAACAGTTTACAAACTGAAAACTCCATAATAAAAATAATAATCTTATTAATCCATAATTACTTGAGTTACTTTACCAAGATTTTCATGCAAAGCATGTATTGCATTGTTATAGATTTAACAAACAGCATGCAGTAGTAGTTAAAGTCATAATTTCTTGGAAATTACAGTAAGCTACACTCAAAAAGCTAACTGGGATCAAATGTTGACTTTATGTGTTTTTATTACTAAATAACTTGATTAAATACATTAATGCAAGAATGTGTTTTTTCAACTGTTTATTATTCAAGTATTTTACATAAAAGTAATTAATTTTAAATTATGTAATATTCTGTCTCCTGTAAGAAATAACACTCAAGTTATTTAATTTATTCATATTGACTCAATATTCAATAATACTCACCTATATTTCCCTATAAAAAATCAGTCTTTTTACCCACCATCGACATGACGTTGCGTCTCCTGAACGTGCCCCGCCTCTTGCTTGCTATGGCCTCTGGGATTGTGGGTATGAGGGAGGATCTTCGCTCGGGGGTGGGGGCAGTGGCATCCTGCTGTGATGGCAGGAGGCGGCGTGAGGAGGAGCGACGCAGCAGTACCTTCGCCGTCACCGGAGCCTGGGTGGACGAGTGGAGACGAGACAGGTGCATGCCCGACAGAGTAGACTGGACAGAGAGAGAGATGTGAACTGATTTAACTGGTCGCCACCTCTATTTTATAAGACAATATATCCACTTCAGTTATAGTAGTAAACACTAAGTAAATATATCTTTACTTACTATTGTCTATTTTAATTGATCAGTAGAAGGTTTGATAGTTTTTAAGCACAGAATAACTCCCTGAAACAAAAATCCTGTCAACACTGGCAAAAATAAACGAGACAAGAAGTCTGAAAGCCTCATTAGTGGCTTTGAGCGGCCATGCTTCTCTTTAACACCCAACTGGACCAAAGTGCTTTGAGCCAACTGAGCTGCCCTCCTTAGAGCAGCAGACTTATTGCTAATGCAGCTAAACCATGGATCCGGCTCTGGAAGGCTGAGCAGGTTACAAAACCTTCTGGGGAAGCTCGCTGTTGTTCTCCAGCCTCAGGGTCTCTCTAACAGGAGTTGTGACGACACAGCTATCTGATTAAATAAACGCAGGTGAACTGATCATACTGGTCTGGCTCCTCTAACGTTACTCCTGAAAATAATTAGTTTGCAGCAGTAAATGTACTGCCTGTGCATCAATGTCTAGGTCAAAGGTTCCCAACCGTTTTTTGTAAGAAGTAGCCCCTCATCCTTGTCTGATGAACTCAAATATCCCTTCATCGACACGACTAGTTATGTTCCAAATGTGTTCACTTGAATTATTTTCAAACTGGATGTAATTTAACTATTAATCATTATCATTGTGGATTTAATAGTGGATGTTACGATATTTTCGTACAATTGAACTGTCAATTTTTAGTTCAGTTTGGTCATGTTTGCATTCGTACCACAACCACATGGACCATCATCCATCAGCAAAATGGTCCGAGGCCACAAGGGGCAGTATACCCTCACAAATCTGTCACAGTCCATCATTCACCCTGCATTGGAATTAATGACTTCCTGTGTCTCTCAATTTACAATGCCTGAAAATTTGCATCTGGCATTGGACTGATAGTCACAATGAATAATCACAACATGTGTTGGTGTAACAACTTGCAAGTCAAAGGCTGATGGCATGTTTATGTCATATGGGAGTTACCATAATTACCATTTTTAAGCTCACTCTTTTTTATTTTATTGACATTCAGGATGAAACACATTCCCATAAAATGAGTTTCAAATATTGTACGCGTACGTTTGTCGAAAACGCCCTATTTTAAGGTTTGCAACAAACACAGGGCAAAAAAAAACTTGTGCAATTAGGGAGTGATAATCATACATTTGCAAAAATAAAGCCAGCCTGTGATATCCATGTCCTCGTTAGAGCCTTTTTACCAGCTACCAGCAATATATTTATTCAGTCTCTATTCAGCCATTCTTCAGGTATGAGTCCAAAAAATATGGTCCTACTCTCCAGGGGAACAATAATATGAAAATATTTAGGGCAATATCCTATCCATAAGTCTTCAATAGCAAAGCAATCCCAGAAAACATGGTAATATTTTGCATTTAGATTTCCACAATTTGTCCAGCAGTTTTCCCATTGTCTTGGAATTGCAGATGAAATTTTAAAAATTTTCTGAGGATATTCAAGACTTCTCATCCTGTCAATGCTAAATGATCCAGAACAGCTATTATGGATCTTGATTTGCTGGTTTCCTTACCGGACATGGCAGCGAGGCCCGACGGTCAGCCCTCATTCGGACTGGTTGGTCTATGCTGCTTCTGCTATCAGCTCTTCCCCCTTCTGGTTCCGCTTCCCCATTCTTCTCTTCTCCGATTTTCTCCTGCCGTTCCCCCCCTCTGTATTGCTGCATCCAAGCATTGAAGATCCTAGCATCTTCCTCCTCATCTTCCTCCTCCTCCTCTTCTTGCTCGATCTCCTCCTCTTCCTCATCTGCTCTCAGAGAGCCTGGTTCTTCTGTGTCCAAAAACACTTCAGCTTCATCTCTGTCTGGATCCATTGCGAGTATGTTTATAGTTGTGGAGCTAACAGCAAGAGCTAATTATACTTAAATAATAATAATTTTAAAAAATGATAATTTACAACTTTGGTAAATTACAGCCTGACAATCAGGCTATATTTCAAAGAGGCTAAATAATATTCATGGTTCTGGTGAAATACAACCCAGAATTAAAATAGGCTAGCAAAATTACAACTTTGATAATTTATAACAAAGCTAAGTTAAGGCTAGGTTAACTTATGAAACTAAATCAACCTATAGGGTATCCAGGTTGACTTATAACCATGCTAAATAACAGCTATGCTAAATTACAAAATGACTAAATCAGTGCTAAATTATAATCTGGCTAGGTTCAGTTCAGGTCAGCAGTTTACAGTTATGTAAGTGTCAGTACCAAGGCCTTCGTACAGTCAAGCTAATTTAACACCCATAAAAAGCTACAGCCAGGCTATATTGAAGCTAGGCTAAAGTCTAGCTAGCTAGATTATAACCACACCAGCCAGGATAATGTGCAACTGGGATAATTAACAGCCAAGCTAACTCAGCTAAAGCTATGTTGAAGCTAGAATAAATTATAGGCAGCTAGATTATAATCAGGTTAAATTGCAACCGGGCTAATTTACAACAAGGCTATACAACAGCTAGGCATCCATTCCAAATGAAAACCAGGCTGGGTTAAGTAACAGTCAGGCTAAGTTTAGAGCTAAGTTACAGACAGCTATATCATATACAGGCTGAGTCACAGGCTAAAATAAATAAGTTAAATTATTTAACATCGTGCTTATAAAGCTCGACAGGAATAATCTGATTTAAAGACTACTCTCAAGTTTAATCTATGTTAGAAGCTGTTCAGTTAGCAGTTGGCAGCTAGACAGTTTGAGAGGAGGAGAGCAGGGACACGAGGGGGGATAGGTGTCTGGGTGGACGAAGCAACAGAAGAAGGAATGGATGGACGGATTAAGTTTGCAACATATAGACAAATCCAGTCTTGACTGTCGATCTCTCTCTGCTCCCCTTGGATCCATACATACAAAAATAAAGCCAGCCCTCCAAAATGGCCTCCAGTTCCTCCAAACGTCCACTTCCACTACTTCTATCCCCCTTCTTGTTCCTTTCTCGCTGTTTCTTTCTTGCTTTATGTGCTGCTGTCAGCCAAGCTCTGTTAATCCATTTACTGAACCGCAGGACAAAGAAGGAAGATTACACCTGGCTTACTGAATCTGTGTCAAACAGGTGAGAGGAGAAGCAGACATTTTACTTGTTGCAGTCATTTAAATTGTTTACTTAACAGATATGTTAATTGATTAACTGCATAATTGATGATCTAAATCTTGGATTGTGTGTCAACTAAGCAAAAAAATAGATTTAATTTTGTATTTACTATATCTTCTTCATTTTGTTGTTTCTTTGTTATGTCTCTTACACTTTTTTTTTTATATTTTATATTTTAGGTTTCTTTTTTTGTTTGTTTTTTAAATGCTTCATTTTGTAGTCAATGGCTAAAATGTGCAGGTTGTTTTTTTAAGGTTATTATGTTCTTGTTTGGCCAGGCCGATACATCAGCTGATGTTAGCTTATTTCTAATATATTGGCTCACATTTTGGACAATAAGTAAGATGACATTGTTGTACAGAAATGTCAAAAAACAGTCTGTGCACCAAAGAACACTGACTTTTCAGAATGGTCACAGTTTATGTTACTTTTTTTTCATAACCTTATCAAAAATGTTAGGCCTGTCTTTTTAAAATTATAAAATATTAATCTGATATGCTAAATTTAGGCTACTTATGTCATGACTTAATTCCAATATTGTTTGCAGCGTTTTTGAACAAGTTATAAAAAATAAAGTCTGTTTTAACAGCTGATAGGAGTAAACATGATATCTTTAAGCCCCTTACGCGCACAAGAGGCTAAAATAAACCTCACTCACGTGCACACGTAACAGGATGTGTTTCATGTGTTTCCGGTGTGGAGGCGGAGCTGCTGTTAGCTAGAGACTGTAAACATTAGTTAGCCGTTAGCTCACCCAGCTAACCTGATTTCACTGAAGCGTTGAAACGTGAGCAAGAAGTGTGTGATAGTAGAAGCAGTATGGGTATGTGCGGATGATGTTCAGTAATAATTTTACTGTATTTTAATCAGGGCTACTATCTTATTTGTCAGGGTAATTCAGTAGAAAACGTTAGCTAGCTAACCCAAGTTGTGTGGTTGTTCGTGGAACCACTACGTCCCAAACTCCCTCCGAAAAACAGTCATTTTGAATATACTTTGACCTAAAGAACGGTAAATATTTAATAGAAACTATCTTAATCGCTATTCTGAGTCGGTAATAATTGCACTTTAATTCGGCTTATGAGCAGCATACAAAATTATGATTATTATAGTTAAGAAAAGCTTTTTAAAACGGTTAAAACCTGTTAATATCAGGTCGCTTTAGCCAACTAAGCTAGTGAGCTTGCGTTACGGGGCTAGCCCCAGTTTGTGGTTCTCCTGTAAAGAAACACATACATCTTTATAGTTGGAGGAACTTTAACGTCACCGCATTAATAATTATAAACATTAATTCATCAACGTGGTCAGATGTACTGTATGAGGTAACGTTTACGGCTGACGCTGTGAGGAACACAGGACTGTCAAAATGGACTGTTTTACCAAATAAAGATCCACGATAAATTCCGAATTTAAAACCAGTTTGTACTTATTTATAAGTTTGCTCCGTCGATAATAAGCATTGAAACTGTAAATCTGAGATTTTTTAAATTGAGATTGGCTGGGAATGGAAGCAAGCCAAACTCCATGCTGAAATTTCAATTAACGTTCGTAGTCGGTAGTCTAATCAACTACGACTAAGTTAGTGTAACTACTAAGATCAATATTGTCTGCTTGCCAAGGCCTGGTAGTACTTTTGACGCACTGATTATATATAGTTATACATGTATATCTACTTCTTCTGTTATAACAAGTTGAAATGTCCATCCTGTGGAAGGTCTGTTAACTGATAGAAATACTGTATGACTGAAGTGTATGTGTGGATATTTATTTAAATGCTAAGTTGGATTTTTCTTTGAATCCCATTTATACCATCACAGCACATTTAAACTGAAAACTGGATGATGATTTATGATGATAAAAGGTTTTTTATTCTCCCAGCAGACATGTTTACTTGTCACCGTAGAAAAACCACAGATGCTATTAATAACATAAACAATGGCTCTGTTCTATTCAAGTGTGACAGCATGAACAAATCCCAGGACCCTGACACTGCAGCAGCTTAATGGAATTCAGCCATCATTAATGTTATTAGTCACACCTGAGCTTTTCTTACTGTGACATGTCAAAATGTCCTCCTCTCCCACTCCAGCCTCCGCTCCCCCCCTCTCCTCCCTGCGCCTCCTCATCCCTCCCCTCCGCCTGCTGACAGCAGCGATGTGGCAGGTCGCACGGCAGCAAAGCGTGAAGCATTATGGGATGTTGGAGGACTTTGTTTCCCTGGTAACCGAGGCTGTCCCGCAGCTGCTGACGGACAGGCAGAGGAGTCTGCTGCTGCTGGCGCTCAGAGCCAAGGTGAGTGTTTTATTTGTCTCTATTCAAATGAAGCACAGAGCAGATCAGTAAAAACCATGTATCTCCATGTGTTGATGTTTGGGATGAACTGTGTTGAGAAAAGTCTCCTACTTCTTAAAGGAGCATTAGAAAGCATTGGAAATTGTGGCCAGAATTTGAAGGTAGCCCCAAAATAAGAAGAAACCATTCAGTATTTATTCCTTTGTACTGTATGTTTACAATACAACAGAAACTCTTGACTTGTATAGAGACAGAGCACATCACAACCAAGGACTGAAACGCTAACAAAATACCTGTTAAAATTCTTTGTAGCAAAGAGTGCACTCTTTATTATTAGTTATTAATCATTAATTAACAACATTCCCCCATGAACAAGCGCTTGGTGGAACTTGTTTGCTTGCAGACAAAGAGGCACCTTCAAGTAATACAAAGTAAATGATGAGAGATGAATTGGGTTTCCCCTTCAGGATGGGCGGGATTTAATTAATCTTTGTCTCTATAGACATGGTATGTTCTTGGTAATTGTTGCTTTTTATATATATTTCACCACTTGTGTGTAAAAAATAGTTCTATATTTGTTTTCAGCTGCATGTTTGTTTGCATTTTTTGTGTGTTACTCTAAAAAGAACTTAAAACCAAGTCAAACTTTTTGTAAATGTTGACACACTTGGCCAATAAAGTTGTCTGAAGTGTTGTTAAACCAACTTCTGACGCAGAGGCACAAACTGCTGACGGACTGGTTTCATCCCAACAGCATAAAAATCCACTCAAATTATTCTAACTAAATATTAACACTGTGTTTCAACATGTTTATTATAGTTTGTGTCAAATAAGCTGAGCATGTTCAATGTGTCAACTGTGTTTTTGCTTCAGGTGACCCTCTGTGACCCGGATCCACAGGCCGTCCACACCCACCTGGACAAAATCCACTCTGTCTACGAGGCAACGGTGAGAAGGGAGGACTGCCTGCTCCTCCTCGTCAGGCTCTCCTTGTCTTCTTGTAACCTCACAAATGTCCAGTTAATGTTTGTGATTCATGGAATGAAGCAGACAGCATATGGCAAGAATGCTCAGATTTTTTTCTTTTATATTACTGTAACCTGAATATTTTGGGGTTTTATTGTTGTGAAGACATATCGCCTTGGGTTGGGACAAAATTATAATGGCATTATATTTCACTATTTTCTGACCTTTTGTTTGGGAAAAAACATTAGATTATTAATTAAGAAAGTAACCTGCAAGTTAATTGATTGGTTGCAGCCCTAAATTAGACATGTGACTTTATGAGGACTGACAAAACGTAACCAGCATGCAGTGGATTCTGGGATATAGAGGACCAAAGGATAAATTGCTGTGTCCTCAAAATTTGGGTAAAACTAAGCTGTCATAACAAGAAAATCAGATGATGAAATGTTTTTCTCTGAGCTTTTTGTTTGGGACAGTCAAGTCATTTCAATTTACTTCTGTCATTAAATCACAAATCTTTTCTAAATGGAGCTTTACTGTCTGTGCTGCACATTACTACAAACGTATAAGGACTGTTTCTGTGTTCTGTCAGCAGCCGGATGAAGAGGTAGATGAATGGTGTGCTGCTCTGTTGACTCTCACCGATAAACTGACAGAGAGTCCGGCGGACAGACAGCGCCTCCTGCAGGTCAGTGCCGCAAATGTTCGATACAACGTGAAAACATCGATCCATGTCATCTTTAAGATGCAGCTTTATTTTGAAATTCTCAGCACGTCTGTGTCAGCGTTTGCGTCCAAGCTCACCTCCTTCCTAAATATTGAAACAGGATATTTAGAGGAAGTCAGGAAATATTTTGAATTTTGACTGCGTCAACAAACAAAGCACATGCCATATGCAAACGATTACGTTACGAGATGAAATACTCAGAAAACGTGACAAACCTGGCATCTCGCTCGATAGTCTTCTAACTTGTTGGTAATAATAACAAGCTAGCTGCTCTGTCTCTCAGGTTACAGTTGTTTACTATTATTTATATGTTATTTTCTCTTATGGCCAAAAGCAGAAAAGAAATGGCACCTTCTTCTATAACTGATTTTGTTAAAATGGGCATATGATGTCATCTTCTATTGACCGCAGGCCCCTGGATTGAATCAAATCGAAATCGTATTGTGATGAAACTCTTTGTATTCAGTTTTCTAATAGACATTGTATTCTCTGTTTCAGGAAGTCTTCAACCAGAGTTTTGACTCTGCCCTCCAGTCCCTCATTTCTGACTTCCTGTCCAGGATCGAGCAGCTTTTCCCTGTACCCGACTTCAAAAAGGTCCTCAGTGAATCCTTCCCCACATGCACACAAAGTCAACATGTGTCAGCTGTAGAGTAGGTGTAGTGTGTGGAGTTTAAACTGTGCTGATGTTGACCATGTTCACCATCTTAGTTTAGCATGTCAGCTAACGTTTGCTAATTATCAGTAAACACAAATTACAGCTGAGGCTGATGGGAATGTCAGTAGTTCTGCAGGTATTTCAAATATTACTACAGTTCCCATAATGCTTTGGGGATCTATACGGAAGTGTGGTGTGGTGTGGACAACTCTTTTTTTTTAAGCCTATATTTGTTGTGAGTAATTGAGAACATGAATGTAACATTTGTGCCTCAGGCTGCTTCCTGGCTCGATGCTGCCCCTGGAGGTCTGGAGGACTGTCTGCAGGAGACGGACAGGGAGGATCTGAGGGAGCTACTGACCAATCAGAGCTGTCTACAGGGACGAACAACCGCTACAGGTACTAAGTCACAAAATCCTTCACCAAATAGGGAGACAATTAAAAGCTGCCATTTGAAAAAAAGAAATTTTCTCGTTCAGTTTTAAACATTTTTACTCTAAATCTGTTTGTTATTTGTGGATTATCTATTTTTCCTCAGTGGGTCAGGACACAGAGAAGATCCTCCTCTCAGCCTGGTCCCACCCCCTCTTCACCAAGCTGACCAATCCTGACCCTCCTCCCACCGACTCAGAGGTCCAATCAGATCCTCTCCCCGACATGGTTAGTCCCATCCAGCTGGATGTGGAGCTGGTAAAGGTGGAGGTGGTGGTGATGACTGAGGATGAACAGGAGGAGGTAGAGGAGACTGTGATTGGTCAGACCATCTCGCCGGTGGAGCAAGAAGTGTCCAATGAGAGTTCAGCGTTGGGCGATGACGAATGTGCTGTCACACCTGTGATTCTTGAAGCGGACAGGTGAGACACTTCTTCTATCTTTTGTCCAGATATCAGCTGTTTCCCAGCTCATGTGCTGAATCCACCAATCACCTTGTCCCCTTCCAGGTTGAAGGACTCACCTGGAAACTTTGCTGACCAATCAGAAGACACGGGTAAGACACACACAAGCACACACACACTGAACATCTGAACAAACACGCCAAATGTCTTGTCTTACTCCCGCCTTTTTTCACAGTTGACCAATCACATCAGTCCTGCTCTGAGGTCACAGCCAATGCTCTGTACAGCATTTCCCATAATTCTCAGCGGGTGGCGCACAAGTGTCCTCAGTGTGGCAAATGTTTCATCTACCGTTCTCAGGTCAGTATGTCTGCCTCAGCAGTGATTTTAGGACCAACTGTCCAATCAGTGGTGGTACATTTACTCAAGTACTGTACAGTTATGTAACTTAATACTTGTACTGCGTTACATTTATATGATAACTTAAGTTGAGATCTAAATACGTCTTCCACCACTGCTGTCTACAGGTGATCCGTCACCTGCGTACCAATAAGTCTTGCGGATCGTCCTTAACGACCACCGGAACTGTAAACCTGCACATTCAACCTGGTGGTCATGAGGAAGAGCCCTGCCCCCCGGAGCCTTGCCTCCCAGAGCCCCGCCCCATCAGAACACACACCTGTTTCCAGTGCGACGCCATCTTCAAAACCAAAGCCGAGCTGCTGTCGCACCAGCGCAGCCACCGGGCGCGCACCGTCTACCAGTGTGACCAGTGTGACAAGGAGTTCCACCACCTGTCCAGTCTATCCAATCACAAGCAGACCCACCTGGACAAAGGAGGGTTCACCTGCAGCAGGTGTGATAAGGTGTTTGAGTCGGCCAAGGAGAGGGACGCCCACCGGCTGCATCACCGGCTGCCGGACCTCACCTGTACGGTGTGCGATCAGACGTTCAGCTCTCAGACTCCGCTGCTGCGACACCTGCAGACTCACTCTGTGGAGGGAGCCGAGCCCTGCTACAACTGCCGCTTCTGTGACCAGACCTTCTCAGGTAAATGACTACAGGTACATCTCACCATGAGCTCATGGAAATAACATCGAGTCTGAGCTTGACAATTCACTCTCAAGGGTCACTTACTCACCTTTCCTGTAAACGGATGATTAATGGCTGAGCTTCACTGAGTTTGTTTCCATATTCATCTCTGAGTTCACCTTTAATCCCAGGTTAACAGCTGGACGTAGCTGCAGGATTTATGACATCACATCTTGTATTTTAGCTTTTGACTGTGTCACCAGTGATGGAAGAAGTATTCACTTAATTTCCTGTCTTATACATACAGAAGTAAAAGTAAAAAATACTCTATTACAAAGTAAAATTCAGAAAACATAAGTGGAGCTTTTGAGTAGAGATGTTCTTGTCCCCAAATCTCATTAATAAAATGCGATGTTTGTCCATGCTGTCCAGGAGTGACCCAGCTTCGTATCCACCAGCGCACACACACTTTCCGCTCGTACCAGTGCGACCAGTGCAGCAAGACGTACAGCTCTCTGACTGGCCTCCATTCGCACCGCGCGAGCCACACCAACGAGAGCCGCTTCCTGTGTCCGCAGTGCGGCAAACGCTTCAAAACACGCGACGGGTTGGAAGGCCACCTGAGGACGCACACTGGGGAGCGGCCCTACCGCTGCCCCTACTGCCCCAAAGACTTCACCGCTCTCGCCGGCCTCAACGTGCATGTGCGGCGGCACACTGGCGAGCGGCCGTACGTGTGCACGGTGTGCGGTAAGGGCTGGCCGTCTGGAGGAGATCTGCAGAAACATATGAGGACTCACACGGGTGAACGGCCGTATGTCTGCCAGGACTGTGGCAAGGCCTTCTCCATCTCCTGTCACCTGACAGAGCATCGGAGGATACACACCGGTAAGACACAGGGCCGCCATCGAGTGGCTGTTTCAGGTACTTTTTAGTTTAGTAAATAAAAAGAAATCCAGGGTAAATGTCCCTTTGAGCCAGTTGATGTCAGGCAGCACTTTAGTTCCCCTAATTAGTAACAAATTAATCTACTTCACAAATTATTACTAATTTGTGTTCACCTGTTGCCTTGGAAACAGTCGTCTCATCTGAAAATTGCAAACTTTTTCAGATGTGGTTAAAACCTTGAGATAAGATTCCGCACGAATAATTTCCGTTTAGGAATTCATACCCTTGTGTTACAAAATTTGTACTGTCAAATTAATAATTGAGATCTTTTAAATCATTAATTCTGTTGTTATTCTCTTTAAATTTGTTGTTCCACTCACTTTGTGTCCTCCACACTGAGGACTCAGATTGCTTGTGTCACATTGGCTATGTGTCACATTTTGGCTGTTAAACTCAATGTGATGTTTGGAAACATATTTTATAATGTTATATTTATGATGTTATGAGATTCTATGATGTTATATACAAGAAATAAGTCCTTTTTTTGCTCATAAATTGGTCTTTTTCTATTAATCCTTCAAATAACTCCATGATTTCTTTGTGGTTCTCTGCATTCATGAAACTTTCTCTCTTGTTATCTGTCTGTCTAGGAGAGAAGCCCTTCTCGTGTCCAGAATGTGGTAAATGTTTAAGGAGGAAGTTTGATCTAAAGAAACACATGTTGTCTCACAGCAGCGTTCGTCCGTACGCCTGTGTTTACTGTCCCAAGAGCTACACCCGCAAGACTCACCTGAACAGACACCTGCTGACTCACAGGACTACGGACAGTGAGGTGGTGGCGCAGATGGCCGATGAGACCTGACGGTCTGTTTGATGAGAAAACTGTGTGTTTAGTTTGCATGTTCTATGAGCTTTACATCTAATCCTGCTGATCGATCAGTCAGGTTTTACACTGATTTCCTTCCTGCAGAGATATAATCAACGTCATCTGATATGATTTGATCTGTGGTGACGCAGCGACCGTTCACGCTTAAACCTTAATAGTTGTTGAAAGTGAAGCTGGAACGTGTCGGTGATTATTGACAGAAATATTGAACAGTCAATCGATTAATTGTTCAAGTCATTGTTCAAACCAGATTCTTGAATATGAAGATGTTGCCAGCGCTTGTGTTAAAAGTCTGTCATCAGCGTGACTCTGACGTCACTGAATCACTGCAATGATGTAATGAGCCGTGTCATTAATGTGTCTCTGTGCATGTATCACCTGCTCCACTGACCACAGAACTCCTTAAAGACAAATGTAAAAAAAAACAAAAAAAAATGTTATTTTCTTGTGTTTGTCAATGTGTTGCCATGGAGATTTTGTATCTGTGCTTTGCATATAAATCTGTTGTGTTTCATATTCTTGACACTTAATGTACTTTATTTATCACCTGACGAAACCTTACTGTGACTGTATTTAGACCAGGTTGTGAATAATTTTATTGGCATCATGTTGCTTGACAGGCAGAACAGGAAGCGTGCCTAGTCGTCGTCATCGTCGGTTCCCACTTGTTCCATAGCTTTCCTCATCCACCTGGTCATCCTGAACAGGTGAGTGTAGAAGCCGTACTTTCCGTCCCGGTCGCAGCCTTCGCCCCACGACACGATGCCAATCTGGTACCAGCGGTTCTCTGCTGGGTGCTGCACAGAAAATTAATTAGAAAATCATTTACAACATTAGTGATGGGGAAGTTCCTCTGCATCACTCTAGTCCCCTTATTCAGCATTTAGAAGCAAAATAGGAATATTCCAGTCTGTCAGGAAAATAGTTCTCACCTTCATTACAAACGGTCCACCGCTGTCTCCCTCACAGGCATCTCCACGTTCACTATCTTCTGGTTTAAACCCTACAACAAACAAACATTCTTTGATTAACCAACGTCTGCAGTCATGCTAGCAGCTCTGAGAGGCTGCACTAAATATTAGCATCCTAACATTTCATAATTAGCAGAAGGGCCTAAACACAAAGTAGAGGCTGATGAGGTGGAAGAAGTAATCAGGTCTTTTACTTTAAATATATAATTATTGATGAATTAGTGATTATCACTGTAATGCTGCAGCTGGTAAATGTGGAGCTAATCTTAACTACTTTATGTACTATTAGGCAGCTTAATCTACAATATTACAACATAATTTATTAGTTGATTTATGTTTTGTATTAATAGTGTGAATCTGAAAAGTTATCAAATAAATGTAGTGGAGTAAAAGGTGCACGTTTCCAAAATGTAGTGAAGTCGGAGTAAAGTACTTAAAGGTGCAGCTGATTTTGGTAAGTATCCCTGGTTGCAGTATGCAGAATGGGGTTCAACATCAAGCATTTAATCCCACCTACCGTGATTTGATTCGTTTCACTGTCGCATTTGGGTGTGGTTAAATACATTTTATTGGTTTGGTGTAATTTAGCTAACAATGGCATAAGGGCAACTGCACAAACATGGTATGGAGAATAAAACATGTCGCATTATACTCTTGTTATACACAAATTACATGTTTAAATTTCAGATAATGTAGAGCTGAATATAAGTTAACGTTATTAGCATACTTCACACATTAGCCAGCTGGGGTGCTAGCGTTATAGCTTATAATAGATCATCTGGAATTCACAAGGTAGCCAAAAAGGTCTACATGTGAAGTGCACCAGTTAAAAATGTAGATAATTGCCTTTATTCAGCCCTGCATTAGCCTGAGTCTAAGCGTGTAATTTGACTATAACAAAATATAATGTGACATATTTTGTTCTCGGGATTGTTTTCCAACTACTGATGCGAGTCGACGCTCACAGCTAGCATCACATCAAAATTTACTTTTTTTTTAAAAACCCCGCCCACATTTGACAGTTGAACCTATCAAACCACGGTGGGTGGGATTAAGCGTTTTACCCCAGCCCCATTCTGCAGGCTGCAGCCAGGTACCCCTCAATCCTGAAGAGTCTCATTCTCAGTTTGTCAAACACCGACGTTTTGGATCAAGTGGCGATATTTGATGACCTGGGAATGAGACATGCTAGCATCATGTTAGCATGTTGCTTGCATGGCTAAAAATAAACGAGAACAACTACAAAGCTCTCTGGTTTAAATGCTGTTTCTTGAACAAACGTAGTAATAGAATTGTTACCAGCACAGAACATGTTGCTTGTGATCTTGACTGATGTGGAGCTGCGGCAGGTGTCCTGATCTACGATTGGTAGATGGATTTGTTGGAGGGATGTGGGTAAATTTCTTGCTGCTGGGTTCCAGGCTTCCATCAGGTTCCCCCAGCCGGTCACTCGACCCTTAAAGCCTTCAGTCATCAGCCTGTCAAAGATGAACTACCGTCAGATGACTCACGACGCCCATTCAGATGCCAAAATGGTTCATTGGAGGTTTAAAAACGAACTGTTTGTATGTGTTTGTCTTACATCTTGACGACCTTCTTGGTGGGCAGACATATTGGGTGGATCCGATCGCTTAATGTGACTGGCCGTCTCAGGTGCAGCAGAGCGATGTCACGGTTCAGATTCTCCCTCCAGTTGTACTTTGGGTGGACGATGATTTTATCAACAGCCATGATCTTCTCAATGCCGCGTTCAAACCTGGAAAGTTTCATAAATATTGTCATCAGTATTGTTCTAATCTAAGAAATGATTTAGTCCATTCATACATGCACGAAGGAAGTCTTACGCAGCCCTGAAGTGTTTTCCCATGCGGACCAGTATGTCGTTGTTGGTGAAGTTCTTGTTCCAGGGTGGGTAGAGGATGCAGTGAGCTGCAGTGAGGACCCATTCATCACTGATCAAACTTGCTCCACACAGCAGCTCCTGGGGGCTCCGTTTATACAGCATCACCTGCCTGCAAACAGCTCAGTTTGTTCATACTATACCGGGAATGTTTGTATAATATGGTTACCATGGTGGCAGCTTGTTTTAATTGTGGTTACCATGGCGCTGAGGCCACCTCGGCCTCGTCGCCCCCAACAATGCGTTTCTCTTGGTACGACTCCAACAGCTCCCCCTCCTTCGCGTCCTGTTTGTTCAGCTTTTCAAACAGGGGGCGCTGTCCACACACTGCGACACAACCAGCCAGTAAACCAGTCAATACGGCACTTAGCCAGACTGAACTAACAGACTAACTAGCCAGTCAACGCACATGTTTAGCAGTCGGTTATTTAATCGAGGAATCAGTTAACCACTTAATTAACACAACAGTCAGTCAATAAGCCTGTTAACTAATGATTTATTAATTTACTTTAAGCTTTATTTAACCAGTTCCCATTGAGATTAAGAAGCTCTTTTTTAAGGGAATTTGGGTCAAGACAGGCAGCAGCACAAAATAAAACAAGTGACTGTAAACAAACAAAAAACAGACAGTATTACAGCACGTAATATCCCCCCAAAAAACAAAAGTGCAGTACAAGTCATTTATCCAAAAATATTAGTTAAAGCACTGACACCCCAACGACAATGGTCACATCTTGACTCAGATTGTTATTGTAAATGGTGAATAGAAGTGGGCCAAGTACAGATCCATGTGGAACCAGTAAGCTGATAAGTTTACTTTGAATTTAACCACCTCACCAGTTAAAGGCATAGTAGGCGATTGTGGAAAAACCAGCGAGACTTTTATTTTGAAAGAATCGCACAACCTCTTTTTGT
>JBBPCS010000878.1:6856620-6879050 GCA_037974645.1 Hollardia meadi | reverse complement strand
GCAAGCAGGAAGTAGGTAGGCCATCCACTTATTTTCACCGGACCGGATTTTCTGATTGGACAGGCTTTTTACAGCCCCGCCACTGCCACAGACAAGGATTTTTTTTTTTTTTTCATTGTCGGAGCATTTAATTTATTCATTGCTATCGGTATGTTACGATAATTTCAAGTAATGTAACAGAAAGTGTTCTGAAAAGAAATGCCTAATATGCCTTTAATGCTTCACAGTGAAATCCTGTATAATCACACCTTCACTCGACCAGTTAACCACTCAGTCAATAAACCTGGGAAGAAGTCAGTAATTAATCAACCAGTCAGCGGCAGTTACAAACATGGGTAACACATTACACCAGTTAAACCAACCCGTTAATCAGTTATCTAATTAGTAAACCTTTTAACTAAACAGTAGACTAGATAATATGATGTTAATTAGTCAATCAGTCAATATGTTTGCTAGTTCCCTGTGCACACTTTCAATCAACCAACTTGTCAACCAATTAACCAGTCAGTACCAGGTAAACCATCAGTAAACCAGTTACATAAGCAGTTAAACAGTAGGCCTACGCCAGTTAATCAACTAGTCAGTGTGAAGCAGTTAAGCAAAAGTTGTTACCTAATGAACAAAGCGTTTAATAAGTGGTTAACTGCTTAGTTAAGGAGACAGATATCATCTCCACATTTTCAAACAGTCAGTAAATCACTGAACCAGTTGGCCAGCCAGTCTCCCCTGTTTCAACCAGGCTGTTAACCAGTTAGTTGGATTACCTGCTCTATGACTAGTTATTTATCAGCCACTCAGATGTTGTTAAATGATGGACCCATGACTCACCGTCCTCCCCTTGTCCGAAGGAGCGGGGATTGAAAAACATTTTCCTGGTGGGTGCCAGGACGGAGCGCTCCCTGCCTTCTGTCTCTGACAAGAAATCGTCATCAATCAACGGGTCGTCTGGGTGGAGAGACAGACAGGTGGGGAGAGACAGACAGAGACTTTACTAATCCCCACTGTAATATTCTGCAGTTGTACTCATAGAGGATTTGTACTTGTAGTATTTACCACACAGCTTGAGGTCACAGTAGTCGATCGTCACATTTCCAGAAACCTCCACATAGCACCAGGGGCCCTCAGGGTCGTTGTCAGGGTTACGGCACTTGTTGCCGGGCAGAGCGACTTCAGGAATGAACTCCTTGTCCTTGCTGAGGGCCGTCACCTTGGGCGATAACCACTGCAAACAGGTGTGGCCGCCCAGCGAAACATCCAGGTCGCCAACGTAGTCTATACCATAATTTGGTAAACAGCTGCCATATTCGACGGTTTCAGGGGCCACAGTGGTCGGGACGAAGTCCTCACCTGAAAAGACGAGAGAGAGAGTGTGAAGCTCATCGAGTTCATCTTAGACATTGTTTAACTACAAGTTTTTATCGGCCGTTCTACACGCCCAGAACCTGTGACTATTATGCTCACGCTGAACACAAACATGAAACCCCAGGTCGGCTTTGTCCGTCAAAAGTTCCAGTAAAGTTTATTAAAACGAGACGTCCTCCTCAATGTTGACATAAAGGGAGAAAGGCAGCGTCACTTGGCAGATTCCTATCATGAACTGAAAGTAAGAATAAATAATAATATAAGGAGCCTGAGGTGCAGACAGTCTGACCTCTGTTCATCAGTGACGTTCAGTCATACAGTAATATTAAAACAAACTCACTAGAGGTTATAATGGGTCTGTTGACAGCAGCCATGTTGGAAATCTGATCACTGAGCTGCTGAAACTGACAAGAGACAACCGAAGTTTCTGACCTCAAACTGACCGACAAACCACAACCGATTTGGCAGAACTTGATTCCAATTCTAAAACTGATTTGGTAAATTAGTGCTGAATGTGTACAGTGTTGACTCAGCTTTACAGCTTAAGTAAGTGAAATAAATTCTTATTAATTAAGTGCTTGTCAGACCCAACATAATTCCAAGGTCATTCTTCCTGAAATCGACAATCACGCCCACTTTACACACTGATTGGCCAGGAGAGCGGAGGTGTGAAAGAACTTAAATATATTTAGTGTTGCAGTTGTAGTATTATGTTCGTAGTACTAGCAGATACTTGCCACATCTGGGGACCCTGCAGCTCTCCTTCTGGACTGTTGGGTCTTTGGTGAAACACCAGGGACCCTCCGGACGGTTGTCGGGGTTTCGACAGAAGTTCTCGTGCAGGATGCTGTTTGGCTCTGAAGCATTAAACTCCCTACAGACAGGTGAGCAGTCAGACAGGTGTACAGACAGACATAACTAAGTCATACTTCAGTGACAGATTACTCATGGGTTGGTTAGTTCCTTTGTTAGTTGATTAGATAATTGCTTTATTGGTTGTTCATTGATTATATTAGTTCATTCGTTAACTAGTTCTTTAGTTCATCAAGTTACCAGTCCGTGAATCAACTTGTTTTTTAGTCTATTGGCTCTTCATGCTCCACTTAGTTACTTACTTACCTTATTATGGGATGCGGGAAGTTGTGCCTCCAGTGTTGACACTGTCTTCCTGAATTTGTGATGTTTATGTTTCCTTCATATTTCAATCCTGTACCAGAAATACACTGACCTGAAAACACACACACACACACACACACACACTTTGTCAGTGTATATGCATATTTTATAAGATTAACTTTTGTTACGTTCATTTGTGTTTACCTTCTATACACTGTCTGACAGTGTTGATGTTGTCTTTTGTTCTCGTGAGGTGAGTTCCTTTACAGTCTGACAGACAGACAGGCAGACAGACAGACAGACAGACAGTTAGAAGTCTGTGTGCTCTGCGTTGTGTATGTGTGATCTCTTCTGGACTTTGTTCATGTTTGCAGTGCAGCACACATCTGATTAAACTTTCGCAAAAAAATGAAACTCTTCTTCACGACTTTGATCTCCAGCTGCACAAACATTCATCTTTACAGCTTATTTCTGTTGTGACCGTGTGAGACGAAGCAGTAGTACTCACCCAGGTATTTCAGCCAGAAGTTTTCCTGTAGAGGGGAGAAATTCTGGTTAGATGACTGAACTGAGTACTGTTACTACAAGTACTGTTGTAACTTTTTATCTCTGATTAGACAGAGTGAATGAAATCAGAACGTAGCGGAGTCGTACTGTTTTGTCCGTCTGTTCGAACACCTCTCTGGCTTCTTCGTGGTCACAGATTTCCTCGACACACTCTCTCTCCAGGTTCCCTAGTAAAAAGTAGTCATACCGCAGAGTAGAAATACTCTATTACAAGTGAAAGGCATTCAGAAGTATTCAGAATGGTCAGTTTTCAGAACTGTGTTGCCATAATAATACAACAATTTGCAGAGGGACTAAAGCTTTAGAATAAATGTAGTGCAGTAAAGTAGAAGTACAGAGTAGAACTATGAAGTGGCAGAAAATGGAAATACTCAATGTGCTTGAGTGAATGTGCTTAGTTACATTCCAAAGTCAGAAAGAAACCACTTAAGCTTTGAAAATGTTTTTGGAGAAAGGAACCACTGCTGTAGTACAAATTAATACTACGTTACCTGCTTTCAACTCCTCAAACATCTGATTGGCCCGCCGGCCCCTGACCAACACCTGCGAGGCCAAGTGGCTATCCAGGAAAACTGCAGACAGAAAAGTCAAAATCACTTCATGGTCATTTTAAGAACTGCTTCTATAATCTGAGGATCACCTCTCTAAAGGTTTTTTTTAAAACATTAAAACTTTAATGAAGGAATGATTGATTACATTAGTTTTAGCTCGGTGTACCTAACACACTGGCCGCTGTGTGAAGTTCAAATGAAGTCAGACAACTTTAGATTCATGTTCTCATAAAAAATACATGAAGGTGGATTACAGACAGGTATTCAGTTTTTAAAACTGCAATGTAAAAATACTCAACTACTGTCCTGCATTGAAAATTTCACTCACCTATTGAAACTAAAAGTACTCATAGCTTTAAACAAGTTACTAATTACTACGGTATATAGTTTAATCTGTAACAATGCATTGTATTTATGCACATCATATTATTTTTTTTGTAAAATTTTAACTTGAAAAGTAACTAGTCAATAAGTGTGGTGCAGTAAGAAGTACTCCAAACTGCACTCGAGGAGCCTGCAGTGACATTTGTGTAAAAGTACTACACATTTCATAATAAATACATTTACATCCTAAACCTTTGGCTTATTTCATTTTACTTCTTTATTAACTGCTGTGGCTGTAAAGCACTTGAAACTGAAAATATTTGTACGCAAAGTAGAATTTTTAAATAGATTATTATGATGATTACCACTATACCAGTACTATTACTACCACTAATATTACTTTTAGACCAGTACTACCAATCCTACAACAGTGAGTTGTACATGCAGTAAGGTGGAGGTACCATGATCAGCCAGGCAGCTGTGCAGCAGGAACAGCAGCAGAACAGCAGCCGGTTTGGATGTTGGTTCCACCATGATCCAGACCTCCAAGCAGAAACTCAGAACCAGATCCAGCAGATTCCCTGTTTGGTCCTTCTCTGTCTCAATCTGTCTCTCTCTCTCTCTCTGCGTGGGGGGAATATTGACCAGAGGGTCAAAGTATGAGCTGGACTGATGAGTCGGACATGTTTAATGAGAATCCTCCACATGTTTACTTTGACTCAACCAACAGGTTCATGTAGGACAAGTACCTGTACACAACATGGACTGACACTACTACATGCAGCCCAGATTCCACCCTGTGTACATTTAATATAATAATCCTTTATGACATAAACTCAAATGAAAGCAGAACAAAGACAATATATTTAAGGTTTGATTAAAACAAGTATTTGTTACTAAATGTGGAGTATTTTCACACAGATGTTACTGAAGTTTATTATTTTTTCTTGAACTTAAAACCAATTCTTGCTATTTGACTTACAGAGGTATAAAGTAACCAAGTACATTTACTCAATACCAGTACAACTTTCTACCTGTACATTCTCTCAATGCAGTTCATGGTACTTATTACACTACATTTATTGGCTGGTTACTTACTGTGGAGGACCAAACCTGCCAAAATCAAAAATAAATTAATGACTTAATAAATTAATTAATATACCATTTAATGCACCAAAAATAATATGAAGATAATAATAATAGGCATTCATTAATTGATAAATTGTGACATAAATAAATACTGGAGAAAGTCAAAAGGGAAAATAGTACAGAAATCAATCAATAAATTAATTAATAGATGGAATGGAAAACTAAATAGGAAAGTAAATAAAAGGTGAATTAATGCAAAGGTAAATAAATACAGAAGCAAATTAAAACTGAAATATCCATTTATGTCAAAAATGCATCTATAGCATTAAGTACCGAAAGCTGGTGTCATATCTCCTAATCTTGTTTATTGTTTATTATTATATTTATATTATATATAAATAAAGTATATTTTTGGAAAAAAAAAATTTTCTAGATGTTTTTCATGTTCATGATTTTACCTGATGGTGGTGCCAGAGTAAATGTAAATGGGCCTCTAAGATGTGTAATTATTCTTTGCCGTGTTGCAGCCTCCCTGAAGAAATATTAGCGTGAGTGTGACTGATGGGCAGTGACCATATGAACTTTTGTTCCTGAGCTGCTTAGAAAGACGTCAGCTGTGTAAATGAACGGCTGCTGAGGTCAGAGGTCGGGCTAACGTCAGGGTTCAGATCCCGTCACCTTCCCCCAGCTTGCACCTTTAAAAATGTAGCACACTTCAAACAAAACAGATTAACCACATAATGGAAATGAATAATATTTTGTTTTAAAAAACATATAAACACATGCTGGATTCCACCTGAATCTCTACTGATTCGGTTTCTGCCTGACTCAGAGCAAATATTTACTCACAGATACTGAGGTGAAAGTCTTTCACCAGAGTTTGGTCAGATGGTACGAGTGTATGGAGGACCGAAAGTGACAAAATTATAAAGAAATAAATAGATGAAACAATAATTAATTAATTAATTAATTTAACTGCCATTAAATGCGCCAAGAATAATATCAAAAATAAATGTAGTCATTAATTAATTTATAAAATTTTCTTTGTATTGTTATTGATTAATCTCTATGCACTGTCAACATTCTTTCAAGAATTTAGCATCATAAGGTCAAATAAAGTTTATGAAGAAAAAAAAAGTCTTCGTTGGAAGAAATTAACCTAAACGCTGGGATTTAACGCTGCTCCACACTGTCGCACAGTAGGTGGCGGTAATCTACCTTAACGTTGGTTACTAGCTGCAATTAAAAAGAAGGACGAAGAAGAAGAAATGTTTGATAACAATGGCAGCTTCCACGGAGTTACGGATGGACCACCTCCCTTCAGATCCGCTGCTTCACATTTTATCCTTCCTGGGCTTCAGAGACTTAATCAAGTATGTAACTGACACTGCAGCCTCGTCACCCTCAGAAGACATATTAGAGAGTGACAGTAAACAATGTTTGTTTTTTGAAAACAAGTAAACAAACTGCTGAACGCGAGCAGGCTAGCGGCTTCTGTTTAGCTAACAGGCAGCTAACAACACGGACAAACCCCGGCAGTGAAAGTGAGCGGAGCTGAGGCTGCTGTGTGACAGAAAGCAACAAAACAGGCCTGAAAAAAATAAATGTTTATGTCCCGATGAAAAGTTAATTTCAATTTAGTGCCAGTGAATGAGCTGTCACACGAGCTAAAGTTACTGTCGGCTAAAATGATGCTCATTCCAATCAGTAGTAGATCGTTTTTCTAACAGCTGTTGTTTCAGTGCTAATTACTAATAGAGAGTGGTGGAAAGATTTACCATTAATTGATTTCAGCAAGTGTTAAAATCAGAGATAAACGCCAGCTGTCATGTCGCACCGAGCTAACATGGCGACTTTGACAAGATAAAGATCTTGTACAGTTAGCCGCCTGCTAACAGCTGATAACCGTTTACATCGAGTTAAGTAGTTAAAATTATTAGCTAAACATTATTAAACAAAATATCATTATCTTATATATATATATATTTATGACTAAAACTATCGATTGTTTTTATTTTTATTCATTATTTTCAGGGGCAGAAGAAGCATCAACAGTACGAAATATCAGCCTCATGTAATTTTTATGTAAAATTTTACTTTGAAAAGTAACTAAAGTTTCAAAATAAATGTACGGGAGTAAATGATGCAATATTTCTCTTTGAGATCTCAAAGAGAAATATTGCATCATTTACTCCCGTATATTAATTCCACTGTGGAATACCTTAAAATTATACTTAAAATAGTACTTGAGTGCTAAATGCTACTTACCACCACTGATCATGTTGTTTAATTGTTTAAGCTATAAAAAAAATGACAGTTATGATTTTCCAAACCCCAAAAATATTCCACTTATAATGATGTAAACCAGATAAAAGCAGGAAATCATGACATCTAACGATTATTCTGTCAACCAACAAATGGATTAATTAATCTACCTAAACTGTAGAGTTTAGGGAATGAGGGTCTGATTCTTATACACAGCTGTTTAGTCCACCAAAAGTCAGAAACATGAACAATGTGCATCCTAATCTTCCAGAATTCGAGGCGACGTCTTCAAGTACCAAAATATGATGTCAAACAGAAAAGCAGAAAATTGCCACATTGAAGAAGCTGCAACCAGAGAATGTTGTGTGCATTAAAGTGTGCATTAAAAATAAACCTCAATGTGTTTATTGTTACAGTTAGAATTAAACTGCCTGTGTCTGTCTCTTCTTCTCTTCTCTGTAGTTGTAGTTATGTCAGCAGGAGGTTGAATGAGTTGTCTAAACACAACCCGCTGTGGAAAACCCTCTGCTCTAAACACTGGCTGCTGACAGAGTGAGTCCATTCAACTGCTGTTTGCTTCATTTTTGTACAGTGGGAGGAAGTGGAGACGTGTCGGCCATCTTTATTTATGTCAGTGGTTTAAACATAGACAGATGGTTTAGTATTTTGGCAGGTACTTGTTGCTATTCTCAACAATGCTTGTATCTTTACATTCATTACATATATTCCTCTCCAGACCTTTTATATCTTGTTATTTTAAGAGTCCATCATTTTACTTTTGATGGTTTAATGGCATCGACTGGAGAATTGGCTCCACCAGCTGTTCATCTAAATCGTAAGTTATGTGTGTGTTTGTGCGTGCATGTGTTCAGTGCGGACCGGCTGCAGAGCGGTGTGTCCTGGTACTGTCTGTTCAAACAGTACTACAAGGACCTGGGTCGCTACATCAAGTACTACCCGGTGCTGAAGAGAGCCTGGGAGCAGCTCAAGAGCTTCCTGCAGCAGAGGTGTCCACGCATGATTGCATCGCTCAAAGGTGACAACAAACATCACCTGCTGGTCATATGATCTGATCATTTCCTGTACACATTATAGACCTCTAACAGGTTCTGTATCATCATAAAGATTTGAGTTTTATGTGTGTTTTATTCATCAGAGGGCGCCACCGAGGTGGAGCTTAACGACATCGAGGCTCAGATCGGCTGCAGACTTCCAGACGACTACCGCTGCTCGTACCGCCTTCACAACGGGCAGAAACTGGTCATCCCGGGGTCGGTATCTGTGTGATGGTGTCTCCCTGACTCCGCTCGTCTCTCTGACTAACCCCCACCTGCCTGTCTGTGTGTCCACAGGCTGATGGGCAGCATGTCCCTGTCTAACCACTACCGCTCGGAGGTGCTGCTGGATGTGGAGACGGCGGCCGGAGGGTTCCAGCAGAGGAAGGGGATGAGACGCTGCCTCCCGCTCACCTTCTGCTTCCACACCGGACTCAGCCAGTACATGGCGCTGGAGCCCGCGGAGGGACGCCGGATGTTGGAGATCTTCTACCCCTGCCCCGTGCGTTACCTTCCTGTCTGCCTCGCCTTTCAAAATAAATGCCACAAAGGGCTTTACACAGAGGAAAGAAATCTTGAAAAGTTAAGATCAAAATGTGAGAGTTAAAGTTCCCTTAGAGCAGAATTAATAAAAAAATCAGTATTGTTGGTTCTAAAATGTTTCTGTGTGTGACGGTAGGCTGAGAGGAGACGTGTCAGTGGTTTGTGCTGCAGGAGGCTGTTCAGCCCTTTTTGATTTAGCAGAAACTTCAATGAATGAATACATTTTAATTGGCCTATCATGATGCTCTTAAGGATCCAGAATGAATAAAAGTGTCTGTGGATTACGTAAACAGGCTTGATGCTCTGGCTTCGAGTCCACCTTTTGTGATATGAAATATCCCCTACCTGGGACTTTTCATGCTAAGATTGCAGCTTACAGTCGAGTTTTGTGGCAACATATTTTCCAAAGTAAGTGTGAACTTTTCTTTGTGTTTCAGGATCAGACGGCTCAGGACCCGTCAGCCATCCACATGTTCATCACAGGTCTGTTCATTCACCTCTGATGAAAAGAATCTAAACAGAAATAAGACGCTCCTTATAACTGCAGAACTTACCTGAGAGTCATCATGTTTTTAAGTTATCTTCTGCATCAAAGAAAAGTGGAGACTAAAATAAACAAACTATGTTTGTGTGCGTTGAGGTTCCTGTTTCTTAGAGTGGTTCACGACGTACGTCCACAACGTCGTCACGGGAGAATATCCAATCATCAGAGACCAGATCTTCAGGTAAAACAAGTTTTAGAGATTAGAACATTGCAAACAACTTTCCACATTATTGACGAACAAATCTTTCATCTTAACTTTTCTTTTCAGTATGATTAAATTCTGTATTCTTTCAGAACACACGGTGGATTTAAACATTTATGAATGACCCAAACTGAACACATCCATCCTTCATCGTTCTACACTTGGTGCTCACTGTCCTGAGTCATTATAAATTCTCCAATAAGGGAAGAGTGGTTTAAAAATAAACATGCTCATTATTGTGTCTGCAGGTATGTGCACGATAAGGGTTGCGTGGCGACCACCGGTGACATCACCATCTCCGTTTCTACCTCCTTCCTGCCAGAGCTGTCCTCCGTCCATCCGCCACACTTCTTCTTCACATAC
Organism: Hollardia meadi; assembly: GCA_037974645.1. Taxonomy (NCBI): domain Eukaryota; kingdom Metazoa; phylum Chordata; class Actinopteri; order Tetraodontiformes; family Triacanthodidae; genus Hollardia; species Hollardia meadi. Next base: position 6,869,069 of record JBBPCS010000878.1, on the reverse strand, counting down.
CGCATCAGGTACCTGTCTGTCTGTCTGTACAGTGCATGTTACTCCTGTGTTGTAACGAATGTGTGTTTTCAGAATAGAGATGTCGAGCAGCGCATCGCCTGAAGCTGCCTGTCAGCTCGACAGCCGTTACTGGAAAATTACCACCTCTGACGGCAACGTGGAGGAAGTTCAAGGGCCGGGCGTGGTTGGTACGCTGCTCGCATCACGTGACCACACGTACAGCTCCACTTAGATCAGCTGATATCACCTGCTGAATGTGTGTCTGTGTGTGTGTAGGAGAGTTTCCAGTCATGAGACCTGGAAAGGTCCATGAATACGCCAGCTGCACCACCTTCTCCACCCCGTCAGAGTACATGGAGGGTCACTACACCTTCCATAGACTGGGTAACTTATAAATCTGTATTTCTCCTTTACTGTGACTCCCATTCCACATTTGTACATACATGAGAAGTTAAACTGGGCTAAACTCTGTCACAATGTGAGATCTGAAATACATCAGTGTCAGATTTTGTTGTGGTAATACACAAGACGGTTCAATTTGTCTCTGAAGAAATCATAATGTTAAAATAAACATTGTGCGTGGTAAAGCTGTGTATTTTTATTTCTCCTGTTTCATGGTGGCAGTAGCTCTTTCACTGTGATGCAGCTCAGAGCTTTTTGTTGTCGCTCTGATGTTTTGTTTCTCTCGCAGCCAATAAAGAGGAAGTTTTCCAGGTGGCCATCCCTCGCTTCCACATGGTCTGCCCCCCCTTCAGAGAGCCGGTGGTTCAAACGGTAAAGTCAGCAATTATACTACCACACATACTGCTACATATACTGCCCATATGTTTAAAGTCAGTTAAGATTGTCGTGTTCTCATTTTCAAACTGCTGCAGTCGTCTTTACTGGTTCATTTTTGTTATTAGCTGTAATGTTTAGTACAACCTGAGGGGTGTATTACGAAGTGAGATTAATGGGTTAGTGAGGTATGTTGAGTCTATAGCCAGGGTCATGAAGGTGGCTCACTTTTAACCTGGTTAGATCACCATGGTAACTGATGCCAAACACATAACCTGGTCCGGAGGAGGTTATCTTCAGAGTTTTGGTTTAAAATCATCTATTAACAGCGCTGCTTTCACTAATTCTTTACCTGACGATATTCCTATAAGATTCTCAGCTAAGGAAATACGTTATATACAAACTTGCTGAGCCGTACATTAAATTACGGTAGGCTTAGATACAGTAATGACACCAAAAGGGTGTAATTACAGCATGCGTCACTTTTTTTTTTACATGGTTCCTCTGTTGGTATTTATTACAGATAATATTGAATCAATACAATCCATTTCACTTTGATTTGGCCAAAAATTAAAGTGATTTCCACGTATCCTTCATTATGGGTCAGTTTCAGACCTAAATGCAGTATAATGTCTAAATCTGCTGTATCATGTTTGACGTGTAAGAGCTCTGTAATGTGTCTTGCTTTACTTGCAGCAGCAGTGTTGCTTTTAGCTGTAATATATTTTTTTATATTCTTCATAGCTCTCCATTATAACAACCTGTTACTCTTGACTGAAGTAGGCGACATGTGATTGGTTTATTTTATGCAGAAGAAGAGTCAAATGACGCACCAAACATCCCTTTTTATGGGAACAGAGCCTGAAGCAGAAAGACTGAGTTGAAGAAAGTTTGTGATACGCGATAATCTCTGACTGGTGTTTTAGGGTTTGTCGAGCCGGCTCACACAAAGAAAACCTGGCTCTGCTGAACTTCATAGTACATCCCTCAGAGCTTTTTTTGTCAGACGTTTTCTACGTACTTATTTGTTGAAATTTTTGCATTAGATTTTTTTTTTAAAGTAAGGTCTTCAGAAAATACCCCCCAGATTTACCCTTTAAAAATACTCACTGTCGTCCCGCATGATGAAACTTATGTCTTAATAGTCGTGACGGTGTCTCCAGCAGAAGGCATCGACCAGTTACACGTCTCGCTTCGACGACCACGACGATGACAGCGAGTACTGCGACGGAGACGGCGACGACTTCGGCGTCCTGAGAGGAATCAACCTGGTTGCCGTGGAGGGATTGTTGTGCCCTCGCCACATCTGACCCCGGTCCCCAACACACCTACTACAGCGTTGTCAGGGAAACCAGATGGACTGTCAGTTATTGAGGTCTGATTGATGACACTAAAACCTCCTGGATGGCCTGAATGATTGACAGACAGCAGGGGATTCTGGGTAAGGTAGTACCAACCAGAGGCACACATGGGACAAAATCGCGTCGACTTTCAGCTGTCACTCAAACAAATAAATAAAAAAAATGTGAATGAAGTTTTATAGAAAAGATCTTATTTAAACTTTCCTCGTGATGATATGAAACGTCTGGATAAGCTCAGAAAAGGACGGGACAATTGTCATCTCCTTGGCATAAAGGATTATCAATTGAGTGACACAGCAGGGACACAAAATGGCCGTCACCAGTCGCTGCGGCTTCCAGTTTAGATGTATAAAAAGTCGAGTCGTGTTGAGGGTAAAACTTGTGGGCCAGTCAGGAGTGAGCCTGAGCTTTCTGTAAAATGCTCATGAAAATGCAGATCTTATATTTTAGGTTTGAAGTGGTTCTCACAGAGCTCTGCCAAAAGGTTCCTTTAAATGATCTTATAGCTCTTTTCCACTGCAGGAACCCCAGAGAATGAATCCTACTGACTTTGATGATCCTCTGAGTTTTCATCTAGCGCCATCAGCAGGTCAAAATGTGTCCAATACGTTATTTTATGACCAAATACCTGCAAAACTAATGACGTTCATTGCAAACTAGCAACTGTTGCACTGCTAGCATGCTAAACTAAGATGGCGAACGTGATAAACATACCTGATGACGTCAGAATGTATCATTTAGACCTGGATCCATTAGAGCAGGCATACGTCAGATCCCTGTTGTAGGAACGTTCACGCCCCTTTTTGGGTGAAACGAGTGCTGTTCAAGTGTCGGTGTCAAATTGACAAACAAAGCTGCTGCTTCACATGTCGCACTTCAAACAATTAAAAAAACACGAGTTTATGAGTTTCTTCACTTTTCCAAAGAGTGACGGACAGTAAAAGAAAAGTTCTGTCTCTTCACACGGAGAGACAATGGCTCCATGTGAGTTCCTGCAGTGGAAAAAGGTTGAATAGTGGTGGGCTTTCTTCATATTTAACCCAGTAATTACATGTATACTCTCATTCCTGCAGAGCTTTTTTTTTCATATGGCAGAGTGTGATATTCTAGAAGGAACAGGGCTTTAAATCTGGTCAGGAGAAGAAGAGGGGGAGGAGGAGGAGGAGGAGGAGGAGGCTGGTAAAGTGTTCTGTGCTCGGTGCTTCACGCTGTTTTCTTAAACTTGTGTTTATCACGTAAAGCAGATTTCTTTTTTCTGTCTGCGGTGGAAGACGTGGCGTCACGCTCTGATGTGATTGGTGGGTTTGTTTTGTATGTTTTGGCTAAATAAATGACAGACATTAATTGCTGCAGACTCACTGTTTCCTGTCACATGATCATACTGATCATATCCACTTTGCTGAAGGTTCAAGACGATCATAGATCTATATTCAGGATCATATTGATCACCAGTGGTAGAAAGTAAGTACATTTACACAAGTGTTGTACTTCAGTCCAGTTTTGAGGGTGGTATAATCCAAACCAAATTTTATATACTTCCTCATACATCAATATTACCTCTTAAAATACACTCAGTATCATTGTGTACCATATTTAGTCGCTATATAAAACATAACAGCCACAGTGTTACATAAACCACATATAAATCAATACTGAGTGAAACGTTTCCTGTTTTCATAAAACTTGTATTTTGCATATTTTCTGTGTAATTCTTCTTTAAAGACAGCTGCTATAAGACAAGAACCCGAAAACTTTGATTTAAGATTCTTCTCTTCAGCATGAAGTCATTCTGATTAAATAAGCAGCAATCAAAGTGTGAAGAGTTTAAAAAAACAAAAACAAATCTCACTTGGAAAATGACCAGAATTGTGACTTTGAGAGAAAATATCAGATGTTTTCAGAAAAAGAATAAAAGAAGCATTTTTTTAAAAATAAACAGAGCGTTTAAACAGCCAAATTATTTTTTTTTAAAAGAAAGAAAATCTTTATTCACTGATTAGTCGAGCAGTCGGATCTTGTTTGGTTTCTTCTGTTTGACTTTTAAAGCAGCAACACGTCAAACTGAGAAGAAACAAAAATGTTCACAATGACTCGGCAAACTGTAACTTTCCAACTGTTAAACTGTTTTTATCACCAGAAATCACAAAACGGCAACATGTAGACGAATGGAAACACACATGTAGTCCTCCCTCCCTTTTATTCATCATAATCATCATCATCATCCTCCTCCTCCTTTATCACCCTCGCTGTTCTTCTTCTTTTCCTCTCCACTCTCCTCTCCTCCCCCTCATCCTCTCCCTCCTCCTCGTTCTCCTCCTCCTCGGCCTCCCCTACTCCCACCTCGCCCTCCCCCTCCCGCCCCTCCCGGGCATTGCAGCGGCTGCAGTGTCTCCTGAATCCCCCCAGGAAGTGGGACCTGAAGCAGCAGAAGGGGCAGGCGTAGCGTCCGGGCCGATGAGCCGCACCGATGTGCTGCTGCAGCCGGCTGGGCAGGAAGAAGGTGTGCTGGCATTCCTTACATCTGTACGGGCGCTCCACGTCGTGGCTGCGCACCACGTGACTGATGGCAAAACCTGCAAGGACACACGCAGGGAGACATGAACCCACAGGTCAAAACAACTATCTTCAAAAACATGCAAGTCGTATACAGAAGAGAGGTTTTCTGTGAAATGACGGCCATGTTGGTGACATTTTTTGTTGATGTAGTTCACTGAGCTGTTTCACACAAAACTAAATGATACTTTAAGACAAACTGCGACTTTCTAGAATTGCAAACTTTTAAATTGACAAACTTTATTTGTGTTATTCATGACACAATTAAACAAGAAAAAAGATGTCTCACCATTGACCACCATACAAATTGGATACCAGAAAAAAAGATGGCCTCTCTAGCTCTGACCGAACTGTCAGAAGTCAAATTGCATTGTGGGTAATGTAGGCTCCAGGTACTGACAAGGAAGAATAATGCGTGTTATAAAAAGATGATATCTCTGGTTCTGCTGCATCAATTGCGATGCTTTTCTTTAAAGTGACTGTTTAAAAAAAAAAAAAGAAACGCAGAGATAAATCAGTTTCGGTTTGAAGTTAAAGGTTAAACATGATATTTAATATAGCAGCAAAAAACTATTTGCTACGTAAACATATAGAGGAGTAAAGGCATCCCGAGCAGAGAATGACGTCATACTGCCTCAGTTTGTTTTATAATCTGAGCTTCTCCGTTCTTTGTTTTGGTAGCCGGGCTGGCTCACATGCTTGTTAGTGCACATCCTCCTCATGTCTGTTTACAACATGGCGGCCTGGTAAGAGACTCTCATAGCTAAAGAGAGCACTAAAATCTGGTTCTAAGACATTTTAGGTGATAAATGGGCTGTGTAGTAACAGAATCTGGATTCATATTTGATCAGTACTGCCTAATTTTACAGTTCGATCTGACTTTCGTGAGCAGTGTGTGTTCAGATGCCGTTTCTTTTTTTCTTTCCAATTTTATTGAGCGAATGACACACAGTGTGGTCTAGTGGCAGTGAATGTCGTATGTTTACCCTTTAAAGACCTCGGCTGCTGAGATGTTTGAGGCAAAGAATGTGACTCATTGATAAACAGTCGAACTGGTACCTTTAAGTTTGGTCTTCCAGCCACAGATCAGACAGACGAAGCGGTTGGAGATGAAGCGGACCACTTTGGCCGTGGCCTGCATTTCCTCCTTCAGTAGCTCCCCGCTCAGCCCGGCCACCTCCTCCTCCTCCCCGCTGCTCTGCGTCTGTTTGGGGACGGCAGCATCACGCCTGATGGCCTGGCCTGCGTACGCTTTGGGGATGTCGTGTTTGCGCACCACGTGGTTGATAGCCAGACCTTTCAGCTTGTTCTTCCACCCGCAGATCAAGCAGCGGTAACTGCTGCCGTCGAACGCCATCAGGGTTTCTTCTCTTTCACCGTCTGCATTAACAGACTCCGGCCTCTGGGAGGCACCATCTTCATCATGTCCCTCCCCTTCCTCCTCCTCCTCCTCCTCTCCCTCGCTGCTCCTCTTTCTTTTAGGAGTGTCTTGCCCTCCCTCTTTCTCCTCCTCCTCCCCTTCCTCACCTGTCTTCTCCTCCCCCTTCTCGCTCCCGTCGTCTCCTCCTCCCCCCTCCCTCTCGTCCATGCAGTGTTTGGAGATGATGTGTTTGTACAGCTTGGTGAAGTCTCGGCTGGTGAAGAAACAGTCGGAGCAGTGGAACAGCCGGGCGGTGCTCTGGTACATCATGATGTTGCCGAGGCGACCAACTGCCATGCCGTCCAGGCAGGTGGGGTGAGACGCCGCAATGTGGGAGAGCTGGTGGGCGTGGCTCTTGGAGAAATGGCCACAGTGGGGGCACTGGAGGTGAGCCGCGACGCCGCCGCCCACTTCACCACGAGTTTGTATGATGACAGACATGGCTGCATCTACAGAGGCTGGACAGAGACGAATAAAGTTCAACACATTCAACTGAAATTAATATGGCAGCATGAGATCTCAAATGTTGGTTGGGGGCAAATTAGGATTATTAATTTTCATTATTGATTGAGTCAAATGTGACGTTCTTTATGAGACCATCAGCACAAAAACCCAAGATCTTCGAATTATATCACAGAGAAAATAAAGTTGCAATGATTAGTCAATTAATCAATTTCTTTCTACAGAAAAGTGATCTGCAGCAAGTTTGATCATTGATTAATCGTTTCATTTTTCAAGCAAAATATGAATATTTGCTGGTTTTCTTCTGTGACGATAAGCTGAATATTTGTTTTTTTTAAAGGTGCAATATGTAAGACTTTTGGAATCATTTTAAAATCAACAACAGAATGTGAAGAAACAGCAGTGTTGACATTATTTTAAAGAAGTCTATATATTGCTTTGCAGAGATATCTGTTGAAGTTAGCATGCTAACCAGCTAGCCCCGGCCCGTCCTGTCTCGTAATACCACTTTGTACCTCTAGAGGCAATAGTCCGATAGCTCCCCTTAGTTTCACCTGAGACATGTATACTAGCAGCGATTTCGCCAAGTTTTGCAAGCTCTCAGTGTTTTGTAAAATAAATAAACAAAACAAACTCACAAAATGTCAAGAAAGGAAATATTCTTACACCTATTTTCCTTACTAAACAGTAAAATACAACCGTACACCTTTTGAATTCAAGTTTCTCTCTTTTACTGAACTAATAGGAGCCTAATTACCTTATAACTCATCCTAGAATGCACTTAAATAAAACTAATCAAAACTGTCTTGGTTTGTCTTTCCACCATTTGAACAATCACCAACTCTTAGTAGTGAAAACATCCTAGTCAGAGCTGCTGTAAATCACTATGTGCTATATTGTTATTCTCTATTGCATTCTCCGTTGATCTCGGAGGGTGTTCGTCCTGGTCCGGCTGTGTTCACTGGGAGGTTGCCGAGTCCAGTTCTGTTGCCCGTTCCAGGCTGCCGGTCCAGAGCCACTGGCTGCATGGATAACAGCTAACGTGCTAATGGCAGGTAGTAGCTACCAGCAGTTAGCACTCCAGTGGTATGTTGGGAGTGACCTTCGAAAGGGGACCAATCCTCACATATTGCACCTTTAACAAGACATTTAAAGACTCTGGACTCTGGGAAGTTGCGATTACAGTTTCAATGGAATGAAATTGTCACAGTATGATAACCATCTCAAAAAAACATCAGTTTCATTATATTATTCACAATGACCCCTCACATGAAACAAATGCTTTATTATAATTTTACAAAATATCATGTCCAGATAGACATTTTTAATAATACTGTAGAATTATATCTGTTTTCATACCACAGAATACAGAGAAACCTGGATATTGATGGTTTTTTTCACTATTTTTCATTGACCAAACGATAAACTGAAAAAACAATCGGCAGATTAATCCGTAGTGAAATTGTTCGTTCAAGCCCTACAATTAATGGACAATATATGTGGATAAAGACATGCATTTCACATTGTAAACTTTCCTTATAGTGTTTAGAGAGAATCTTCTGACATGGGGACATTGAAAGGACATGAATTTTGATTTTCAGTGAACAGAATCCCTAAATTTCCAAACAATTCTTTGGTTGTGAAACATTTTCAGGTTTAACGCACAGGATTAAAAGATGACAGTGAATCTGATTGAATGAATGAATGAATGAAAGTTGAAAAAACACCACTGTGTCAGTTTGAGTCCTGTAAAAAATAAATTTATTGGAAAGCATATTCTCATAAGACAAAGTGTAATACAATAGATTACAGTTGGCTCATGCAAATCCATCAAGCTCTTAAAGACCCGACTAACAGTAACAGTAGTTCTCAAGGTGTATTTAAGAGTTCACTTGTCATCAAATCAATGTAAATCCACACATATGATTAATTTTATGAAGTATGAACAGTCAGGCACTGAAGGGTACACAGTATTTACTAGGGATAGACCGATTATTGGATCCAGTATTCAGCATTGTTCTGATTATCTTGCTGATCGACGATAAAATAAATTTTAAAATGTGCTACTGTAAGTCTGGTCTCATCCAGTATCTCACCTACAACTCTTTCTTATTGGTTACGTGTCCCTAGTAGTAGCTTATCACTGAATAATCTACATCTGTAAACTACTAAATAAAGTTATCAATTAAAGGTTGTGGTGGAGTAAAAACAGCATTATTTGCCTCCAAAATGTAGTGGAGTGGAAATGTAAAGTAGTAGAAACAGTACTTTAAGTAAGATTTTAATTTTTACTACAAATGTACATTGGTTCAAAGTATTGGTTATCAGTCTCTTTGTTTACTAATAATCAGTATTAGGGAAACCATATTGGTCGATCCCTAATATTTACCCTCCTCGGGTACTCGGGATAAAAACATTAATGGACATTCTGATTAACAGCAGTCAGATATTCAGCACTCTCACCATCATCATTGGCCTTTTCCTCATCATCATGAACAATAAGTTCATTGTTAAATAGCTCCTCTTCGTCTTCTTCATCCTGGACTGCTTCGCCCCGGTTCTCCTGACCCCGCTGTCTGAGCTGGGTGAGAGCGTTTCGTCCGGCGGCGCAGGGCTGTCCCTCCCTGAAGCAGAGGATGAGGTCGTCTTCGCTCCCGTCAGTTTTCACAGACAGTCCACAAACTTTGAACGACTTTCTGATCAAGTCCTTGTCCAGTTTGTCCCAGGCAGCGACCACCCAGTCCACCAGCAGGCGGCGGGCGGGGACTTTTAAATAACCTTCGGCTGTGTATTCCTTATCTGCGTCCCCAGCCACCCACTGATCGTAGGCATCTTGCAAACTCTGCTTGAAGGGCTGGTTCCACATCACGTCTGCGGCTTGGATATATTTAGTGCAGCCTCCCGGGATCACTGCTGTCGTGATATTGTAGCCACATTTCAGTTCATCTTTGGTGGCATCACCGACGTGGCAGCAGTACGAGTCCCACACCAGGAGCCGTGGGGTCAAGTTAAATTTCCCCACCACAGATTGCAGCCAATCTGCTGTGAGAGCATCATTCATTAAGCCGTTAGCAGAGGTGTTGATCATTGCGCTGGAGATCTGCTGCTGCATCGCCTTCACTTCATCAACAGCCCCTCTGAAGACGATATAAGGCTTGAGTTTGGTGCCGTCGGCCTTGGCGGCGAGCACAACGGTGAGGTGGCTTTTCTTGGGTCTCCTGGTTTTTGGACCCTCACTCTTCTCACCTGCTGTATCAGCAGTAGTGGGGTACACTATGTCAAACCAAACTGCAGTCTCGTCCATTGCAATGATGTCCTTTTCTAGAATCCTTTTAGAGCTGACAGCCTGGCCAACGTAGTCGACAAAGGAAATAAGTTTCTCAGTGAGTAGATTTGGGTCTTTCTGTGCCATGGTGTTGGGATGAAGTGAGAGGCTGTTGCGCTCTAAGAATCTTTGTAGCCAACCCGTGCTAGCCACAAAGGTCTTGCCTCCATCACTCACTGAAGGGTAGATTTCCAACGCTTTCCTTTTTATCATGTTTCTTGATACTTTGTTCTGTTTGTCCCGCATTGAGCGAATCCACTCAAAAAGCCTTGTCTCTAGCTCCAAGCTAACTTTCTTCCTCCCACCTCCAGTTAGCCGTGCTCTCGACCTGTTAGCTAACAGCAGCTCTTCCTTCTGTTTTCTCCAGTACCTGACTCTTTTCGAGTCAATGTTAAAGTGCCTCGCAGTTTTCTCTCCTGAATTTTCCTCAGCATACTGCAAAACTCTCTCTTTGAATTCAAAATCAAATTTCCGTCTGGGTGCCATGATCCTCGAGTTCGCTCTCGGTTGTGCGCTGGAAAATTCAGTGACTTGCACAGTTCGCATACGGTGCTTCACATGTAGCTAATGCTATCTTGTGGCACCCGCAGTGACTGAAAAAGGACAATAACACTTGAGATGAGTAACCCAGAACAGCAAGGTGTTGAAAATAACATGATTGTGTTGAACAAACGTTAAAGGGATGGAAATGTACATTAAGTTTAGTTGACATGCATATTATGTGAACACACACACTTCCCCTTTAAAATACTGCACATACTACTGTTTTTATCATTTTATCATTTCTTGAATTCTTGATTTTATCTATTTGTTTTTTTCCCAGGCTTTGACTCAGGGGAAATATGGTATTTCACAATTAGTCGTTTGATTGATTAGTCAAAAGGAAGAAATTTCTCCAAGTTGCAAACTATTTTGATAATCGATTGATTGTTTCTGTCATTGATAAAGACATTTGCTGCATTTATTTGTCATTTATGATAGTAAATGAAGAGTCTTTGTGTTTTGGTCTGTTGGTTGGACAAAAGAAGCAATCCCAAGACATTGCTTTGGGCTCTGGAAAATTGTTTTCATTTTTTGTTTTTTTTTGTTTTTGTTTCACCATTTTTGACATTTTATAGACTAAACACATTGATTAATTGTGAAAACAATCACCAGATTAATCGGTTATGAAAATAACACTTCATGATTAATTGAAAAAGATCATCTATAATGACACAGTGTTTTTAATATATTGTTTTTATTTTACTGTTTTTATGACTGACTGATTACTATGATTACCTATTTATTTATTTATTATTGCCTATTTATGCACTTTAAATTTTCAATGCTGCTATTTGGAGTGGTGCTGCAAACGAAGTTTCGTTGTGTTTTACATGCAATGACAATAAACTATCTATAATCATTAGTAACGAATTTTACTTTAAGGAACCATATTATGTACGTTTTATTATCAGCTTCTCTCGATCCAAGAAAAGGGGTTTAACCAGACTTTATTTATATTTTCGCTATTTTCCCAAACAAAATTCGATCGTGGAAACAATTTGAGTCATTTAGAGCAGAAACTTTCGTCTACAGCCAGTTCACTGTGTCAAAAATCATTCCGGGGTTGTGACGATAATGTAATAACAGTAACGTTAAACAGTCCGCCTGCTGCCCCCACGTTTTGTAACAATGGAATAGCGGACCGCAGCTCATAAGCTAACTCCCCGGCTAACGCGCTTAAACGCACATTTTAAATCGTCTAACAGCCTCTACCACCGGGTGTGATTGTGTGAAATAAAGCTCCTCAACCTGTGCTGACAGGAAAATTCACTCTGGAGAATAATTTGACTGTATTAAATCTTGGTTTGGACCGAACTCACCGACAAGCTCCAGCCCGCCCAGTCGCTGACGCTCATTTCCTTGTTTACCTCCAGCACAGCCAATCAGGCCCGCTTCAGCAGTCGCGCGATTGACCAATCACAGCAATTCCTTTAACCTAGCTCTCGCCACTGCCACAATTATCGCGAGATATCAACCCTGTTTTAAATTCAGTGATTTCTCAGTTGAAATCATTTACAGGTGCTTATTTTTAATCGAGATGAACCAATCTACAAAATCAGCTTTATTAAAATAAACGAACAAATACAACTAATACACTCCAACCACTTTACATAAGGGATATTTTATTTTTTATAATACTCAAATAGATCTGTAATTTACAGATTTTAAAGCTGCTAATTAGTTTGTTCCAAACAAATAGCGTCTATAGTGTGTTATTTAACAACATTACACAGCCTTAAACACAGACAGAATGTTTTTATAGATGATCCAAAAGCTGCTGAGTAACTGGATTATACCATGTGTGTGTTTGTATCCAGGGCACACTAAGGTGATTAATGAAGCTATTTCTGTCTGGAGAAGTAAATACCTGCTGTGGAGGAAGCAGAGGACTACAGCTCCTATCACCCATTTCAGCGTGATGTCATCAATCCATCAGGTGTGTGTGTGTGTGTGTGTGTGTGTGTGTGTGTGTGTGTGTGTGTGTGTGTGTGTGTGTGTGTGTGTGTGT
>JBBPCS010000878.1:6813766-6856520 GCA_037974645.1 Hollardia meadi | reverse complement strand
ACATCAATGTCTCTTTCCAGAAATCAGGACCCGGTTACTCAAGATAATCCACAGACCTTGTTGTGAGCAGTTTCATGTAGGAACTATTTTCTTTCTACCGAACTACAGCGTATCACTGCGCAGGAGCAAACGTGCATGTACTTGCTGCATTCACATGGAATCAGGCAGACGGTAGACGGCAAACCGCATATCATTTTAGTGGACGAGAGGACGGTAAAATTAGGTGAGGCCGGCAGGGAATACCAGCAATGGTAACGGTAGACCGTCCAAAGTTAAAATATTTTAACTTTTTGCCGTCCTCCGTGACGAAATTTACAGCCGGATGTTACGTAGCTCCCTCACTCAGGAAGAAGACGGAGAAAACATGGGCGATGGATGCACTCATATGCGCTTTTTTTTGTTTTGTTGTCTCTTTCAAAAAAACATAAGGGAGACAAAAAGTGCAGTTCTCCTTTGACAGTCCATGTTGGAAATGAATGAATGACCTTGTTTTGGAGGGAATTTACCATTCATTTAAAATTTGCATATAGAATATTAAGAGAAAGGTGCATTTTATAGCAACAGGCGTTTCTAAAATAGTTACATTAAATTAAAGACACCAAATAATTTTATATATTTTATTCCATTCCTTGTATACACTACATCACCATGGCAACATATCGTCATGCGCATTTCGTCGGACTGTTTGTTTGCTTTTCCTGTGCCGTCTGGAAGGTGTTGTCCGTCTGCCTGATTCCATGTGAATGCAGCATAGAGGCTCGTGACAGGGCAGGGTGTAAACATTAATGACCTCCTCCTTGGCTGAGCTGTAATGTTACCTAGCTTCATTAGCTTAGTTAGCTAGCCTCTCGTCCATGAGTAGATGCCTGCTTCCTTCTGTGCAGTGATACAGAAAGAAAATAGTTCCTCCATGAAGTTGCTCACAAGGTACAACAAGGTTTGCGGATTATCTTGAGTAACTAAGTAAGTTTTGCTTGTAATGGAGTGTTTATATTGTTGTATTACTAAGTGAAGTACATGAATACGATTTGAACTCTTACCAATGACGTCCAGTTTATTTTTCACAGTAATAAAAACAGAAAAAAGAGACCAAAAAAAACAACAATAACTTGAGAAAAATACACATGCTGTCAAGTCGTAGAAATCCTCAAACAACTGGTCACATAAATTCATCATCAGTCAGTCAAAACTGCTGATGGCAGTTCTTTGGTCTTTAATTTAAAATCACAACTAAACAAAAACTAAAGCTGTTCATTACAGTTAAAACAAACTAAGACTCGGACTGAATGTGTTCATATCAGTCCTGTGTGTGTGTTTGGCGTGTGCGTGTGCGTGTCCTCTTCCAGGATCTCGGTGTTCCTGGTTTGGCTGCTCACCAGCTTCCTGAAAACACACACACGCATGCACATTTTAAACCTGGTTGATCTTTAGTTTGACAAAGCAAACTTCATGAATATGTGACTTTCTGGTTCAGAGTGTTTAAAAATTAATTTTGCGGTTGCAACATGACCGAAAATCTTTCACTTGAATGGCTTGATAGGTGTGTTGTGTGTTCTTCCATAACTTCCAAAACATTGTCAACAACAGTAGCCAAGGTTTGAGTTTGAGACTGAATGAAGATGTAAACTGAGAGAAAACACTTATCTTAAAATGCCAGATGGCCGATGAAGCATGTTGACATGAAGGGATTAAATAATCCACTTAAATCTGAACACTGACCATTTCAAAGTATCTTAATGTTGTAAAAACATTCCTTTTAAATGTTTGTGTTTAAATATTCTAAATACGTATATTATTCTCATTGTGCTCATTAGGTTTTGAGGTTGGGTAAAGTAAGTAAATTAACTTAGATAGCTAACACCGACATTAAAGACTTAAAGACATATAACTGTAAAACAGTTCGAAAGCTGATTACCAAAGTATAGATCTAAAAGAAATAGAAATACGTAAATAAGGTAGTGTCTTAGTTTTGGAGGTTTGAGCAAGCCTTTCTCTGATGGTGAATTTTTGAAAGAATGTATGGTAGAGGCAGCTAGCATACTGTGGCCAGGCAAGAAAGGTCAGTTTGAAAACGTCCCAGTTTGCTATAATAATAATCATAATGAATTTGTGCTGTGGAAAGGTACATCATATTAAATTTATCTGGGCAACAGGTAATTTAAAACAGGAGCACATCAGGAGCAGGATTCTAAGTCAAATATGCTGGAAAACTGGGGAAATTGTCTCTAATATAAGCCTGTTTCAAATAAAAGCCTCTCTCACCTTGCCCGCCAGAGGGTGCCCATACTGGGTGGGCGGGGCCGAGGCTGCCTGTCACAGTCCTCCACCGAATCAGGAAGTGGGACTCCACTGGTCTCCGGCAACAGCAGGCATAGCCCGCAGCCTACGATCGGTCCACTGCTGTACACAAGCATGGCAGCCAATGAGATGGCGCCATTTGGGTTGGGGGGGACGAGGGAGTTGACCAAACAGCCGACCCGGAAACTTAAGTTGACCAGGGACACGCAGCGCTGTCTGGATTATAATGACATGGTTAACAGTCCATGTAACAGGTTAACTCTGAATGTGTGTTAGTGTGTACCTGACCACTGTGGGGAACAGCTCAATGCTGTACAGGATGGAGATGAAGATGGCAGCCAGGATGCAGAGTTTCCCCAGCAGAGCCAGACTCATAACCAGCACCGGCTCACCTGCACACACAGTAAATATTACCTGATTACTGATCAATAACATGTCAGTTAGGATTTGTTCCTCAGAGATGGTTCAGCCCAGAGACGCATGGGCAGACAGAACATCCATGACTTGGAGTGGATAAATGAAAAGATCTACCATAATGCTGTGGTTAATGTTTACAAAACACTATCATCGTCTTTTAAGTGTGATTTTACTAATAACTCTACAGTACAGATACAGATATCTCACCGTTGTATCTGGACAGCAGTAACGACAGGAAGCAGGCCGCTCCGCTCAGGAACAGAGCGAGCACGCTGAGTGGCCGGCGTCCCAGGCGAGCCAATGGGACGAACAGGCAGGGAGTCTCTGATAGGCCGGAGAAGAACTGGGCGGAGTAGACGTCGACACCAAACGAGCCGATGTTCATACAGATGCCGTAGTACATCAGCGCCGACGCTGCACTGCAGAATCGGAGGACAGACACAGATTATACATCTTATCGCTCCCTTTTGTACGAAATTGTTTTTGGAATATTTTATTTAAATATAATAACAATTATTATGACTACAGTCAGAAAATATTTCAAGTTCATTCTTGTAATATTACGAATTTATTCTCAAAATATTATTATATTATAACTTTTATTCTGAAAGTCTCTGATTATTTGATGCTGTCATAGAATTCTCATTATTAGTAACATATTTTTTTTCTTTTTTCTTTATTTATCAGAACCTCAGGTAGCTCATGATGAACAGCCGCAGCAGGATGGTTGGGTGTCGGAGGAGGATGATGTCACTGGGGGTGTGGCCTCCGGAATGCGGCTCCTTCTGAGCCTCGGAGGCTTTTTGCAAGTCAGACCAGGCCGAGTCCAACAGCTACACACACACACACACACACACACACACACACACACACACACACACACACGCTGTTAAATCATTGACCAACAATATTTTCATTATTAGATAAACAAAGAACAGACAAGACAAAGGTCAACGGCTTCAAATCCAGAATGAGTAAAAGGTGTTAGTCTGTCTCTCAATACTGTCTGACTTCCTGTCTGTGGCTGTCAGCTCCAAGCCTTTTGGTTCCTACTGAAGATGTTTATCTTCTAAAAACACAAATACTGTATATAGATATAAAAATATTAAATATATAATATCACCTCAAATGAAACCGAGTGTTTGTGTATTTACCAGGTCCAGACAATGTTTATCTGCAGGGCTGTTGCTACAGTAACGGTCCAGAACATCCGTCCTCCGCTTCAACAACAACCAACGAGGAGACTCTGGGATTGAACTTGGAAGACAGACAAAGGTAACTCGAAGATGTTAACTAGCTCCCCAACCAATTAAAATTAAAGTTGTGTTCACCTACAGGTAGAGCGGCAGACAGACCAGCTGAGGCAGAGCCATCGACAGGTGCAGCTTTGTCCAGGTGGGGCTGAGCCAGGCCAGCGGAGCTCCACCCATCGTGCCCAGACTGAAGCAGAAAGGCAGGAAGGCCGACGGCCAGAGCCGAGCCGCAGGGTGGGTCCACTCGACCGCTGCAACACACACAGTTTGAAAAAAAATCTCTTCAGAAACTAATTTTGTTAGACTGCTGAGGTGAAATAAGTAAAAGGTTACTTACAGCTAACCTACTGTACATTCAGTCAATGTATCAAACTGGCCAGTATTAGATAAACGGTTGTGATTGGGCCGTCACAAACCAGGACGGAGGGAAATCTGTGAGTGAATCAAAGTTTTATCGCCTTTTTTCGCTGACTTTGATCAATTCCACGACGTGTTGGTGACCAATAGAAACACAGAGCGCTCTTCTGCTGTAAACATGTTGAAGTGAACTGCCATGAAATTAACAGAGACCCAATCTGAATAAACTCAAGGATATTAACCTGATCCAAGATGAACAGTCCCAAAACAGCAACACTGAGAGCAGCATGAAGCTCCACCAGTTCATGAAAAGATACATTTTTCACCTGTGATCATGACGATGATGCACTACGAGATTAGAGCTTAAAGCCGGCGTAACACACAAAGGTGAGACCTGCAGCAAAACTGCAAGACCCAATCAGACATTATTAGACTCAATATGCAGCTATTTGGAACTCTCCCAACTGAGGTCCCGACTCGGGTCTAAGATACTCGGAAACAAGTGGAGCTGCAGATCTCTATGGACCGCATTCCTGCCCCTGTCCTTCCCTTAAATATTGTAGATTTTAATGAACCTGCTGTCATGAAAGAGCCTTTCAGTCTTTTTACAAACGTCTCCTCCAACCAGCCTTCAGCAGGGGTCCGAGGTCCAGAAACTGCTGGAGGCGGACTTGCTTCATTAGCACTCAGCCCGGTCAACATGATTTTATCTGGGTCACATGGTCTTTATCAGTCATGTGTGAACGCGGCCCACCGTGGTCCAATAAAACTCACACAGCAACCAGTCAACCACAACTGTAGGTTAAAAAGACTTACAGAGCCAAGGGAAGGGGGGAGTCGGAAACTAAAGTCGGAAATTTAAGACATAAAAACTTGGATATTTACTGAGACAGAAAAGCTCCGACCTGCTGCGTCACTTTGCAAGAATCACAGACTAATACGTATTGAAAGTGAACGGATAAAAAAAATGAGGTAGCATCTCTTTCCTGCAACCAAAACCAGTGTACTACACAGATAAATCCCAGCAAAAGAAGGATAAAGCCATTCTAAATTTAAATTCCCATGTCCATGAATTAGGTCATCCACTGCACGTAATAACAAGGCAAGCAGCGGCATTAGGGGTGGATGATGTTGATCCAACCTTGCAAAGTGAACAATGTAAAAAAAACAGTATTTATCTCATAAATTTGTAACTTTAATCAGAGAGGTTCTGACTTTCTTGGAATATTACCCATCTCTCCCAGCTCTCTTTGTCTTTTTACCTATAATGGTCCTTAATACGCAGTTTTAACTCACTATTTGCTCATAAGCATAGAAGGAAGAGGAAAGTCTGCGTCTCTGTGTTGTTACCCAAACTGAAGGAGCTGATGTTGATGCAGCAGCAGCAGATGCCGGTCACGCAGCGAACAGCGAGGAAAAGGAGCGGCTGAGGAAAGACGGCAGGCACGAGGCCGCACACAGTGTGCAAGCACAGACACACCAGCAGCATCGGACGCTTGCCGTACCTGCAGGAACAAACAGGATACAGGAGTGTAGGAGCACATTAAAGGAGCAAAAGCCACAGAAAATGATGTATTATGTGAGTGTTTGAGTGATACCGGTCAGATATGGCTCCACCAAACAGAGATCCCAGCAGCATCCCAACCATGAAGAGAGTCTGACCGTAGGACAACCAGTCTGTCCAACCACACACTGACTGACGCACACACAAAGACAGACTGTTACCCCAACAAAATATTTATTCATTTGTTTGTTTATTTGACAGGGACAAAGCTTCTCGGCTGTACACGAGTTAGCTATAACATCATTTACATCTCTGGACAGGAAACAGAGAATCTCTGAGAAGAAAATTAACACTGTAGTATGAAAACACAATTACAAGACATACATATTCACTAGGGATGCACAATATATATCGGGCCAAGAATTTATCTTCCTGATATTGGTGAATTTATATTATCAGCTATTTATCGGTATTGGTGTCGATAACACAAAGCCAAATTGCTTTTATTGACTTCACAAATGCAGCATCTACACACTCCAGTACAGGTGGCAGTGTGCACCTTTAAAGTTAGCTTGTGATCCTCCAATACACACGAAGAAGAAGATTAGTAACAACAACAACAATCACAGCACTATTCACTAGTCAGTATCAGCAGGAACAACAAGGTTTTACAGATTTTTAAGACACATCAAGTGTTTGTGTTTATGCATGACGTGATTGGGCCAAAATCAGTCAATAAGTGATCACTTTGTACACTACACTAGCATCGGCAAGACACAAAACTCTGTCAGAGGTCAGGAGATTATAGCTCTGAATGATGTTACGGTGGCTCGAGCGTTTGTTTGTGGAGTGTTTGCAGTTGAGCAAGTGTTGTTTTTCCAGCGAGTGATAAGAGTATGATAATGATTGCTGATGTACCGTGTACAGAAATGACAGTGTCATCCACATTTTAGGGCATGCAAGTGGCAGGTCATTAAAACTGAATAAAAGAGGTCTTTCTACAACCAACAGTTTGAAATTATATGGCCCAGCTGACTACAGGATGACTGGGTGACTAGCTTTTTTTTAGCTAACGGAACTGTTTCCTAATTCGGACACAGTTCGCTACACTTCCATCCTGACGCATTTTCCTGTCTTTTTGCGGGGCTGAAATTTGTCGATCGCCACTGAAGTGTAAATAGAAGTATTTTACAAATGTTTAAAAGTCTACATATAGAATTTTATATGTATACATGAACATTTAGGTGTCTAATTACTATGCGAAAGTGACTTTGATGAGAGAAAGTACTAAGATGGCGTTGGCCGATATTTTCACTGTGCTACTGCATTTGAAATGGTTAAAGAATATTATCTTATTTTGAAGAAAGGAAGTGCGGTCCCAGATGTGATGTTGGTTTGGCCAGCAATGCTCAGTGTTTACAACGTGGAGATACGGGTGTCTGGATGAGGATAAGGTTAGCGCACCACTAAATCACCGGCGATAGCGCCCTTTGACAGACTCTGGTAAAGACAAAGCTAAAGTAAATTATTAAAATGATATACATTTAGAAAGATATCTTTTACACAATTAGATATGAGATAACATTACACAATCATTTATATTAATAATTAAAGTGAAATTTCATCAGAATGCTGTTAGTTAGTGACGTTGTTGCTGTTTCCCCACATTTTCAATCTTTGTGCTATGCTAGGCTAACACATCCCGGAACTATCTCTGTTATTGAATGCACAGACGTGAAACTGATCTGCAAAATGCTTTTGCAAAAATGTTTTCATTTAACAGTTCACAGAAATAGTTAATATTAACAGTTTTACGTTGCTCATTAACACCATATGTTAATCTGTATATCTAACGGTTGTGTAGTGTACTTTTTACATAAATACAAACAGCAATGTTCAAAAGGGATCTTATAAACAATGCTAGACTTAATTTAAAGTATATAAACTATTAAAAAATGTTCAAATATTCCAAGAATATCATATAAATACTTGTGTAAGTTATCTTTACTCACGTCTAGGTTCCCGCTCTCCGTCCTCCAATCAGCTTCACCTTCCCCGGGCTGTGATTGGTTGCTCTCCGCGTTCTGCGGCAGCGTTCCATGCATGTCCATGCCGGTGATGTTGCCATGGTGAAGACAAGTGGTCGCGATGATGGCGGTCGTGAAAATGTCGAGAAAGAAGAGGAACGGGATAAAGAAAAAGACGAGACAGAGACGCCAGTAGACGGACAGCTGCAGCGGAGACATGACCTCTCTCAGGTATTGTCAAAACGTTTATTTCTTTTGACGTCCTGTAGGTGGAAAATAAAAATAAAAATGTGCCTCGTTTGTGAGTTAAAACAGGAGGGAAATTTTCAGGAGTTCCCCATGTTTGTTGCTGCCTTCCTCAGAAGTCTAAGTCCCTTCAGGTCTGTCTGTGTCTCTGATTAAACAGCTGCTGCTGACTGTTACCAGGATAGTTGTTGACCAGACAGACGGACATACAACAGCCGAGCGGGTTCAAATTTAAAGTGACCTTTCATTTGGAAGTTTTCTCTCCGCCTTCTTTCCCTTGAGAGGATTGAATGAATGAGTATGGAGTATTTTCAGTGCAGTGATACAGCGACATCTTTTGGCTGTCTGATGTATTACACCTTTATTAATAATGCTTAATCTTTCACTGCCACTTGGAAGAGAGCTAGGAAACCGAAACGTAGAAGAGAGTAGGAAAAGAAGAGGAAAGGAAAAGGGGTAGGCTATCATAAGAATGGAGGATAAGGAAGTAAGATAAGGAAGAGGACACAGGAGGAAAGGTGAAAGGGGGGAATCAGAAATGAAAGGATGGTGGCAGAGACAGAGGTATGGAAGGCAAAGAGGTAGAGAAGGAAATAAAGTAAGAAAGTAGGAAAAAGGGAGGCAGAGAAGGAAAGTGGGTGGTAGGGGAAGGAAAACAAGAAGTACGGTTGAGGAACAAAGGCAAGGCAGGTTTATTTGTATAGCACATTTCAACAAGGCAATTCAAAGTGCTTTACATAAAACATAAAAAGCATCAAGACACAGTGTAAAAGCAACATAAGACCAAAAAAAAGCATTTAACAAAGGGAAAGAAAGGGCGAGGAAGAATAGAAGGAAGTAGGAAATGACACAAGGTCGTGGAAAGGTGTAGAGGGAAGATTTAAACATCAACACAATCAGTTTACAGTTTAAAAGTGAATTTATTTGATAAAATTAAGTACATACTGTGTGCTCAGGCCCACTCACAGACATGGCTGGGCCCCTGAAAAGGTCCAGAGAATGAACCCTTCCCAAATCGTCTTCACCCATATCAAAACATGCACATGCTCTCTCTCTCCTACATAAACAAATGTCCATCATCATCCTCTTTGTCACAGGTGGTGGTGGCTCCTTCACTGACGCTAGCCTCTTCCACTGACCACTGTCGTTTGCCTCTTCAGCTTCGCTCTGAGCGACTTTAAAGTTTATCAGCTCCCTCTTTTTCTTCTCCTTTCTGGCATCCTGATTTATGTGGCATAGCAATGAAATTCACGCGAACATTAGCTAGGTCACGTGGCCAACTCGTCGCAACGCACGTTTGACGTTCTGTTGTTGCGTACAAAAAATGGCCATTTTCAGGAGAGACGCTTTTGATTATGAAAAAAAAGCTACATTTGACTAAAGCAACACAAATAAAATGTTTATTCTCGTTTTAATAAGTAATGGTGAGTATCATGGTTCAAAATATAATTTGGTTATCACTGCTTATATTAGGATGGACATGATTATTGCCTGCCTCCATGGGCCTCCCTATAAATAGCTTTCACAACTACCTACATTATTCTGAAGCCACTGAGTCATTTAAGGCAAAGAGTTTAAAGTTGCTTACATATATGTTATGTCATAAAAACATATAAAATAGGCATTTCAGACAAAACGATGGTATACAAAATCACTTAAATTATCCTTCTTCTTCTATCAGTATCTCTGAATGTCTTTGTGCTCCTGGTTGTCGTCCACATCACGGAGGATTAACCAGGCACAGGGGCCAAACGGGTCAGGAAGCCTTAAAGGTAATATGGGTCTATGCTCAGAGGCCCGTCATCTCATAATTTGTCCGCGTCCCGTCATGCTCTGCTGCCGTTGGGTCGGTACACTTCCGTCATCGCTGTGGACATGGCTGCGACGGGTGAGGAATATGTCGAGGCCATGCTCTGTAAACCAGCCATCAAACAGCGCCAGCTGAAACGCAGCGCCTTCCCCACGTTCTGCCCGACACAAAAAAAATGGAATAAAAACAAAGTTACAAACTTTTTAATGTGTCCAGTACTTTGGTCCATGACCAAAAACCTGCAGAAATACTGACTTGTTAGGAAATTAACGTCTGCTAAACTTGAATGATAAACATGGACATGCTAGCATTGTTCTTGTTAGCATATTAGCATGCTGATGTTTATCTGAAAACACCACTGTGCATAGGTGCAGCTCATTGACATAAATAAAGATGGCCGACGAGTCTCCACTTCCTCCCATTGTACAAAAATGAAGTCTAAATATCCCGAATAGAAGCGCTGCCATCTTGCGCTGGTGATGTCATTTGGAGCCAGAGTCTGCACAGACTCAATCCCGAGCAGGGCTCAGCTGTCAATCATGATTGTTTACCCCCTTTTTATCGCATCAAATAACTAATTAAAACCAATCTGATCAGAAAACACTTGAACATACACCAGCGTGATAAGAACTACCTAAAATGACAGAAACCATCTTTGGGAAAAATGTATTTGACGTGTACATTGAGTTTTTGGTTTGACCCATGTCCCATCTGCTACCAAGGAGGAGTTTATGAGCTATACCGCAGCCAGCCACCAGGGGGTGATCAAGATATTTTGGCTTTTGGGGAGCTCTCATGTCGTCCATGTTTATATACAGTCAATGATATAGCTTCACAGAGCTGCTAGCGTGACTGTCGAGTCAAACACAGATCAAACAAACAGGAAACAACATGTTCATCACTGAGCTGTAGAGTTGTTGGTATTTAAGGGGCTTTCTGGAGCACTCTGTAGTATGTTTTTATCCTGGTTTCACCCCTCAGGTTACATACTGTACATGTTTGACACTTGATTGGTGTCTGGGGTTGTATGCAGCAACAGGTTACTCTGCACACTCTACTCAGAGCTGAAAAACAACTGTCCCTCTGTGTCTTTATGAGAAAAAAATTGACAATGTGAAATTATAATTCTTTAGGTTTCTATCAGCCCTGTCTTTGCTCCTGTCTTTATCAGGCTGATAAATGCAGCTCTGCTTCAGTGTATTGGGGTCAAAGGTCAAACTCGGTGTGCTGAGTCAATGTTTAACAGCAGCGTGCCAGAAGCCTCTGTGAGATTCAAACCTGTGACTTCACCTGAAGCTAAAAACTTCATTTTAAACTTTTTACTTTTTTAACTCAACATAGATCTTTTATTGTACTCAGGTTTAAATGCACCAGAACATTTTAGATATTTATGTTTCCGTCCTGATGAGTTCATGTTTTGTTTACTTCTAAGAAACAACTACTAATTTTACCTGTATTTTTTTTTCAGTTGAAGTGACAAATAAATATTAGTTTGAGTATCGTATTTTAATACTGTTGTTTTCAATAATAGTAGTGGTAATAATAGTGTAAATAATTAGTTTTTTATATATTTATTTGGGGATTTGTTTAAATTTTATTTATATACTGTATATTTTTTGGTTTGTTTTATTTTTATTAAATTTTCTATTTCATTTTAATTACTATTGATTTTTATAGGGCTGTGTGATATGATGACATATATTGTGTGACAAAAGCAAACTGGCTATCATTTTATCTATTGGTATTTTCTTGTACCCCAAGTCACTCTTCGCTGTATGTTGTTCTGCACAGCACGGCTGCAGGCAGGAATTTTACATGAAGGCAACACAAACAAACACGAGGGAGAGTAAACGTGACACAGAATGAGGTCATTCTGAACAGAAGATAATGGGCTTGTGTCTAAAAGACGGGTTAATTCTGTTGCATGGACGATTTTGTTATAAAAACTCTGGCATGGAACAGAAAACCGTAATTTGCAAATAATGCATCAGTCAAACAGAGTCATGTCAAACAGTGCACGTCTGCGAATAACAGCCACAGAAGTACTAAGCTTAAACAAAAATACCAGACATTTTATATAAACTATTCATTAAATCTACAGAAAATGTGCTATATCATGATATGTATCATTAGCTGGTAAATTACCTGTCTCAGCATATGAGACCTCGTTCATCCTGCACAGCCCTGTTATTGCGATATTTATTTAGGTTTTAATTTAATTGTGTAATTATATGTTTATGTCATCTTTTTATTTGCAAATACTAAAATAATATTTATTTTTATTTATTTACTATTGCTGTTTATTTTCTTTCATTCTATATAGTTATACATCCATTATTTTTGATATTAAATTTTAATTTCATTATATTTAGATTTTTTTTCAATGTAAACTGGCATTTATTTATATTTTATCACATCTTTATTTTGTTTTATTTCTCCATTAAGTGGTAATATATATACAGTATATATTTTGATTTTGTACATTTTGTGTTATTCGTGTGTTGATTGATGAATCATGTGATCATCACTTGTCATTGATTAACATAATGTTGCAGTAACATAATCACAGCGTTTAGTTCTGACTGAAGTCTGCTGCAAAAACTCCCTCACACCTCTTCAGGTCAAAGGTCATCACTTCTTCTTACCTTCCTGTACTTCTTGTACCGCTTCTTCTTCTTCCTCTTCTTCTCCTCCTTCCTCTTCCTCCGCTCCTCTGCTGTCTCCTCCTCCACCTCCTCGATCAGAGGTTCGTATTTGTCCGGCAGGACGGAGAAATAAACTTCTTTGGAGCTTTTCTGTTGCTTCTTCCCCTCCGAAGGAGCTGCGTCCTCCTCCTGTTCCTGCGCTCCCATCCCTCTTTTCTCCTAGTCTGTCGGACTGGGTTTCTTTTTTTATCCTCTGACCTCCTTGTTTTCAGGCAGGAGGACCTTTGGAGTAAGGAGGAGTCAAACTTTATGAGTAGCCCGAAGCTTCTGACACAGGAAACTCCGTGAGCTTTGACATAAAACTCACTAAAAAACGGGATTAGAAGAAGAATGTGGAGGTTGTTTTGTTGCTACCTGGTTGAAATGGACTACAGAGTTTAAAGTTTCACTCATACCTCAACAGCAGAACTTCATGGAGCAGTTTGGTTCTCTGTTGTTTGTTTAACAGAATAAACACAGAAACCGGAACACTGTGCTGTTGAGTCAACATCAAAAACCAGAAAATCTAGAAAAATATGACGTAGAGAAATATTGCTTTTTCAAAAACAACTTTTTAAAATCAGAATAATCAGAGGGAGTGAATGGGAGTGAGCTCCATATAATGATATGAATGAACTCCAGAACTATGAACTTATAGTTGATTTAAAGGAATAGTTTGATGACATTTTGAAAAATATGCATGTTTTCACGTTTCTTAACAACACCGAGATGTTCTTCTGGAGTCGTGGTTAGCATAGCTTAACATAAAGACTTGAAATAAGGGCTACCCTGGCTATGTAACGGCTAACCTGGCTTTGTTCAAACTGAAACACATGTACCAACACCCCTAAAGCTCACTAATTAACATGTTGTATCTTGTTTCCTAATCTATAAACAAACAAGAGTCTGCCGCCATGCTAACAGCTCTGTG
Source organism: Hollardia meadi (assembly GCA_037974645.1). Classification (NCBI taxonomy): domain Eukaryota; kingdom Metazoa; phylum Chordata; class Actinopteri; order Tetraodontiformes; family Triacanthodidae; genus Hollardia; species Hollardia meadi. Next base: position 6,842,993 of record JBBPCS010000878.1, on the reverse strand, counting down.
AGGCTGCACTTTAGCATGCTAATATGCTCACAATGACAATGCTAAAATGCTTATGTTTAGAAGTTATAATGTTTCCCATGTTTGCCATCATAGCTTGGCATATTAGCATGCTAACATTTGCTAACTGACAGTAAACACTAAGTATAGCTGCATTTTTTCTTTTGTCCAGCAGGAGGCAGCTCCTCTGGTTTCAAATATGTAAGCTTATGGGAAAATGACCCCACTTCTCACTTGATTTATTACCTCAGTAAACAGTTTCCTAACAAGTTTACAGTCTCAGCCACTCGTTCCAAGTCTTCTTTAATACAGCATGATGTTCATTCTGTAACTTATGGTCCCATTTAGTGTAAAATGCAGGATAACCAGCTCCACCTCAAGTACAAATATGGTCACTTCTGGCTCCAAAAAACAAAGATGGCGACGGTCGTTAATGCCAAAATCGAAGCTTCAAACTTCCACCGACCGTCCACTATGTATTAAGGGGCTTTCAGACACAACGTGATTTGAGCTGCGCTCACCACTGTGCAGACTGCTCGCACCCAGCAGAAAACCATTGTGCAAGCCATTGGAGATAATGGGTTTCAGTGCACATTGGTGCCGTTGAAAAGGACCTTTATACATTCTATGGTAAATACACTATAAATACATTTTTCCACCAAACTCCACAGACTTTTTTTTATTGTAGTGAAATCTTGTTCCCACTATCCTTCTAAATGTAAACAAGATTCAGTTTCTAAAAACAGATAAAGGTATCATATCTATTATTCTCAATGGGCAGAAGTATTCGGACACCCCTGTCCTGGTCTGGGGCTTCTTTCCCTGATGTGATGGCAGTGACTGATAATAGTGTAAAGAGCTGCAGACACACATACGGAAAGCATGAAGTTTGTCATGCTGGCTTTTCTTTTTTCTGTACTGTAATAAGTGAAGCTCTGTTCAGCACTGAGACCCAGAGGGAGAAGAGAAAGAAAGGCAGAGCGGATTAAGGAAGAAAAACAATATCTCAACATACCTGAGCTGAAAACTAAAAATCCACACCTCCTCTCTGTCCACAATGTGAGAGAAAATACATCAAAAAGGATGCTTTCGAACAAGAAACAAACTTTTCCCTTTGTAAAAACTGAAAATATACTTTAGGAATGTGCTTATAAACATTATATACATCAGCATCTACGATTGGGCATTCTAGAAAAGAAACACATTACAATCTGTAAAAATATTGGATGGAGACAAATGTTTTCTGGTGGAGTTTTCCTTTAATGTTCAGCTCATCTAAAGATATTTTTTTTATCAATACAACAACATGACATGAGCAGGTTTAGTGCAAACTGGGTTTTCCATTCCAGAAGGAGAACTTAAACTCTGGATGAATCACGTTATGATTGGTCGCACTGATGGAATATTACTGTCATGGTTAGTAGAGTGAGGATGACCGTGCAGCTGAAACATCTTAACATTTAGGTGCAGTTAGTTTGAAAGTTAATCTTATGTGTTTGATCTATATTTTCATCTTTAGTTGCTGCCGCCTGCAATTTGTTTCCTTCAGGTTAAAGCTGAATAAATGGTTATTTAAACCCAGAGTCAGAGAATCTTCAACCCAGAGTTCAGGATTAATTTCATTAAAAATTTATTATTTGATTTAATTTTTTTGTTAAACCAACATTCTGAAAAGGCCGCTGAGAAAAGCAAACCGGACATAAATACATAACGTGATGTTACGAAGCATTTAAGCATTTGAGTGAACTGTCAAGAGGATTTAAACACTAAACCTGAAGGTAAACTTGTCACAGTTTGTTTGCAGTTTAAGACTTAATAAAAATATTTCTATTTAATCTGTGTGTTGGTAAGTAGTGTGCAGCCCCAGCAGATGATGCCCAGTGGTTCATGATGCATCATGTGACCTTTGATGACCTTTTACCCTGGAGAAACACAGAGATGAAAAGAAGGAATGAGTTTTTTCATAATCATAATGGCACAAACACACCATTGATAACTTGAACTTGATAACCAATGACTAATCAATGACACAGTCACTGAAGTCTGCTCTCGAACAAAAAGTCCTCTTAAACCTCAAATGACAGACCCAGTAATTATCCAAACACATTATATGACCACAAGTATGTGGGCGCGTGCATGTGCCTCTAATCTCGTGGTTTGACTTGGAAACTTGTTAATCTTGGCTTGAAACTTGAATTAAGACTTGATTTTTGAGTTGGCTCAAGGTCTTGTTGGTGTTGACTTATGACTTGGCTTAGGTCTTATTGATTTTTTTCTTGACCTGTCTTTGGACTTATCTAGGACCTTGTCCGTCTTGATGTGGTTCATGACATGGGACTTGATGTGTGACCTGACTTGGGGCTTACTGGTCTTAAGTTGGGGCTTGCCTTGGGATTTGTTGGTTTTGGCATAGTACTTGGTTTTGCACAGTAGTGATCGGGCGGTGGCGCTGCGGTATCGTGTTCCTGCCCATACACCCGCCAGACTCAATCGATTATAGCATCAAATGAATAATTAAAACCAAACTTATCAGAAAAAGAACATTTAAATAAATAAATCAGCGTGATAAGAACTACCTGAAATGACAGAAACCATCTTTGGGAAACATTTATTTGACGTGTACTGACGTTTGACCCATGTCCTATCTGCTAACATAGAAGGGGTGGTATTTATGACCTATATCGTAGCCAGCCACCAGGGGGCAATACAGATTTTTTTTGGCTTCACTTTGGGGGACTTCTCATGTCGTCCATCTTTATTTTACAGTCAGTGATATAAAGGGGTTGATACCTTTGGACACAGTGTGTAAAATGTCAACCTGACCTTAATAAAAGGGGAAAAAATGAACCCTCTAAAAATATTTCAAATGAGTTTATTCAGTTTGACTAATCTGCCAGAATCAACAGGAAGCTAAAGTGGATCAAAGTCTAAGTGACTTACAAAGTAAAGCTAATAGAATTCTATGATCGAATTAATCCGAATAACGCTGGTGGAAAATTATGTCACTGAGGTCTGACCACAGTCACACATGCTGACTATTTGAAATGTCAAGTCACAGTTAGTTCAGACACCTGACGGCTCTGACAGGAAGTGTGTGTTGTGTGGGTGTGTTTCGGTATGTATATTTTGTGCTTCAGTGCATGTGTGTCTGTGGAGTGATATCAGGAATTCGGTTTCAGTGGTTTTTATTCATTGAGCCTTTAGTTTCATTTGTATTCACAGGGACTGAAGTGACTGACCTGAAACCTGAACCAACCAACTCTACTGGAACTCAAACACGCTGTTGTTTTTTTATATTTAATTCTAAGCATTTTAGAATTACTCCTCATTCCATGTGATAGCGACATAAAAGATGGCCGACTAAAAGTAACATTACATCCACAGCACTTGATTATGTTCGTTTATCTTTTCATAAATGTTGGCGTGCTGTCTACATGTTCTGTTTTGTTGCTGCTTCCTGTCTAATTCTTAGTTATTTACTTAGTTAATTATAGTGAGAAATGAATATTCTTACATTTGTTTCAGGCAGAGTGACGGTCAGTCCAGCTGGGGTGCTCACATGCAGATTCAGCTTCTTCTTCCACAGATAATAAAACTCCACACACTGAGAGAGGGACTTAGTCTTAACCTGTAAACACACACATTAACACATTAACACAGCACAACAGACTGAGCTGATGTTTTTCACAGAAGTGGAAACTCACGGCTTTCTGGATTCTGCTGAAGTCTTTATGCTGAAGCTGCAGGGATTTAACCAGCAACCTCCTCTCTGCTGCACTCCAACTGACACCTACAATATACATTTCATATAATACATTACTAACTGGTGGTGGAAGAAGTACTCACAACATTTACTTAAGAAAAAATACTCCTTTACAAGTAAAAGTTAAAATATTCAAAATGTTAATTAAGTAAAAGAAGAATTGTACGTAAGCATATCATGTGTTTTTATTTAATAAGGAATAATTAGTTAAACTTTGTTATTTTCCACCACAGCATGTACATGTGTCGCTGGTATAAGATGGAAAATATACTTTTATACTGTTGAGCTGTGTGGTTGTTGTTGGCGGTTTCAGGAGTCGACAGCAGCTTCTTCACCGTCAGCTGAAAGACAGAAACCAAAACTAACCTCAGTGTCACTGTCGACGTTTTTTAAATTTGATCAAGCAAACAGGAAGCTCGAACACTCTATGGACAAAACCAAGAAGCTTATATGTTATTATCTTTAAGAACGCTATCCGAAGCTTACAATTAAATCTTTACGTGGTGAGAACAAATGGGGCTTCTTCGGTAACATAATACATCACTACAGACTACAATTCTTTTGCAGTTAAAGGAACAACACTTTGGGAAGTAGCCTAGCTTAGCATAAAGAGTGGAAGCAGGGGGCTACAGCTAGCCAGGCTCATGAATCAACACATTGAAGTATAATACATATTACACACATTGTACATATTTTTGAGTGTCTGTGCATACTGATATCTTATTTTTTTAAAATCACAAATCTGTCCACAGCTCGCAGTTTAGAGTAACAGACCAAACAGCCAATGAGATTTTACCAGGAAGTCTCCTCTGCATTCTGACAGGACATGGAGGGCAGTCTCTGGGCTGGCCCCGCCCCCTGGCACCACGCTGGATCGAGCCATCATCACCAGAGCTTCAACTGGACCAAAAGTGTGTCCATCAAAAAATCATCCAATGACAATCATGAGTATAAAAAATAACGTGAATGTTTGTGTGTGTGACTACCTCTCTGTTGATTGACAGGATGCTCCAACTCATCCGGCATTGTCCACAGCTGCAGTGCATTGTGGGAGTCAGAGTGGGCATATGTTCGTCCACGTAGAGGTGGGATTTCAGCCTGGAAGCCCCACCCTACATTTATCCGCCTGTGATTGACATCAGCGTGAGCAGGTGATCAGACAGTGACATCATCTCAAAATATTAGTATAATATGTGGAGAGGTGCATTTCACATACGGCTTATTGATTCGTGTCATTAGTGTTCCAGGAGGAGGAGAGGCTGTCTCCATGGCAACACGATCATCTGCCAATTAGAGACACAAAGTTTGACATCATGTTCTGGCTGCAGCAGAGAAAACAGATCTATGTTGCTCAGTTTTTTTGTTCAGTTTGGGTTTTATTATATAAAAAAAAAGTATGGAGGTTAAAGGTTTAACTGGAATAATAATTGGATAATTTTATTTGTTATTATCAGTTAGAACCCAACTGATAAACTTATATCAGCTGATGAACGTTTTTTTAAACACATAACCGAAACAAACATGATATCTTAAATGTGGTTATGAAATAATAGTGACCAAGAGTTTACACAGGGTAAAAACTTTTGTTGTTACTTATCGGCTAACAAATGCGCAGATACCGATATCTATTATAAATTGAGAAATTTGATAACAATTGTGCTGATGCGTCAGGTTCTTTTATCAATTAATTAGACAAACAGTTAATTAACTTGAGAGTTTGTTTGTAAATTAATTTAATTATATATCTACTCACCGTGTTTGTTGTGAAGCTGTACGGTCTGCACTCTCTGCTGCCTCCCGGTGGTGAGGGAGCAGTACAAACCAGGTCCTGCCCTGTGGGGGCACAGCATGGGCGGAGGGGTGTAGTGTACACCACTGACACCATCACCCCCAGTAACCTCTCGATCGCCACCGACAGCTGTTTCTTGGTGCAACAGGCTGCGGTAGAGCACAGCGTGTCCGGTGGTTGGAAGCGGGTGGCTGCACCTCCTCTGGCGACTCCGGCACACCTTGGCCGGGCCACTGGATTGGACAGGCACGGTGACGGGTATCACCATGGAGATGGAGGGTGGGACCAATAGGGAGGGGTCTTCACTCTGGAGATAAAGGGGAAAAAAGAAGATGTTAAAGACTTTCCACTGGAGGCACAAGTGGCCACAAGGGGCAGCATTTCCAACAGTGTGTATATACATGTGTAAATGACAATGAGGGGACATAAGTCTGTTCACACACTGACATTGCGGGGACTCGACTCCCAATTCGGGACAAGTTGGTCCCCTCACGGTAACCCAAAAAAAAAAAATTAATGGTTAAGACTTTGCTTCTGATTAAGGTGAGGGGAGGTTGTTGTTAGTCATTTTTTAAGTCTCCAGGGAATAATTACAAACACTACTGAATGGATTTCCATGAAATTAGGTGGAAGGATGGGGAATGGGCCAAGGAAGAACCCATTACATTTTGGAGCGGATCCAGGAATTTTCTTTTTTTAACATTGTGAGATAGGGCATTTTTCGACATTTTCATTAATTTTGCAGGGAATAATGCATGGATCTTGATTTTTTTTTAAAAATCGGGCATATTTAGAGGGCTGGTATCTATGAGTGTGTACAAGTTAGTGCGGATCCAAATAAAAATCCGGATCTAGCGGATTTAAACGTGTTTTCATAGGACCACCAATGTGTAGCTAAGTTAATAGGGACTCAGTAATGTAATGTTGGTGTTAAGGCTTAAATAAGAGGACAACAAGTTTTTGTGTGTGTGTAGACCTTGTTCAATGATGTAGCTGATCTGGAGCCACTGTGGGAGCGCATGTGTCCGTTCAACGCTGGCAGACTCCTGAAATCTCGCTTACACACCGTACAGAGCAACCTATAACACACACACACACACACACACACACACAGAGAGAGAAGAGCAGAAATGTAAAGCAACAATGTTGAGCATATAAAGCATTTTACACTTTTTATAATTCACAATTCTGTAAAAAGATACTCTACATCCAAAACGTTCATACACCATCATTATCATGTATTCAGGTTACCTGTCGAGAACCTTAGTGCTGTTTTTAGGTTGTGGCTGTTTTTTCTGAAAATGAACAGAAAACATTTAAATTAATTTTAATAATATTAATAAAACTGAAACTGAAGAATAGAATAGAGTCAGTACTGATAGCATAATGTAATATTTTGTTTATTGAAACATTTCATTAGTTTCTTATTTACTTATATACATTTATTTACACACTTATTTATGAACTTATTTATTTGCTTAATGACATATTTACTTATTTACTATTTTATTTACTTATGCACTTAAATACATCCTTACTTTTTTCCATTTATTTACATATTTATTTATGTATTCACTCACTATTTTACTTTTACTTCCTTATTCACATACTTCCTAATTTTCTCAATCATTTTAAAACTAACATGATTACAACTAACTAACTAATATATCTAATATATTTCATCTAACTGTTGAAAACATTTAATACTGTTTGTATATTAAACATACCCTGGTCCAGTCTGGTTGACCATTTCCTCCTTCCTGTCTTCCTCCTCCTCCCCCTCCTCCTCCTCCTCCACACTCTTCTCTCCAGCTCAGCCCAGCAGGAAGGCCTGGAGACTGGACAGTGCTGCTGACCTCCTGGCTTCTTACTTGTGGAGAGAAACAGCTCTCAGAGTTCCCAGCGGTGTCGAGGACGCCCGTCTGGTCCTGGATCAGCTCACTCTGGCTCAGGAAAAGGTGTTGGCTTGTCTGATGGGGGTGGGGCTGATCAAGGTCAGGGATCATATGGTAGCTGTCATACTCATGCAGACAGAAGCTGAAGGTTTTATCGCTGCTCAGCTGTCCAGATGTTTGTGTGTGAAAATCCAGTCTTTCCTCCCTGGGATGCATTAGAGGACTGGAGATAGTTGGGGTTTGTGGGTAATGAGGACTCGGACCAGGGGTGGTGGGGCTACAGAAGGGCTGGGGGGCACTGTTGTGGTAAAACTGGGTGCTGGAGGATTCTTCAGCAGGTAATGAGCTGAAGTCCACAGAGCTCCATCTCCCCAGGGCGACTTCTCCAGACATGGAGCCCTGGGGAGAGCATTGCAGCTGGGGCAGAGTTGGTCCTGGAGGCCTCCAGGTGTCCTGAACCGGACCAGATGTGTCACACTGTTCGTACAACGTAGTAAGTGGTCTGTGGGTGGGATAAGACAGTCTGTGGGTGTTCTCCAATTCATCTTGCTGGTGAATCACACCAGTGCTGAACTGGTTTTCATTCTGGAGATGGAGATCCAGGTGGGCTGTGTGCTGGTTCTGTTTTAGATACAGACAGTAATGCTGTCATCAAATTAAATTCTGTTTTTTGTTGGAATATAACAGGCGACTATCTTACCTGGTATGAGTAACTGTCACTCTTCAGGAGGTAGGAGAGTTCAGAAGGTGGTTCAGCTCTGCTCCAACTTGAATGATCTAAACCTGGATCATGGTTTTGGTTGTAGATGTGGTACTGGGGCGGGGAGAGGATGTGTGGGGAGGTTATGTGGGGCTGGGCTACAATGTGAGGGGATGTTACCTGGGGTTGGAGTACAAAGTTGGTGGAGGTTGTGTAGGGATGAGGGAAGAGAGGGGAGGTTACCTGAGAATGAGAAAGGAGGTGAGAGCCGGTTACGTGGGGCTGACTGTGGTGAGGGGAAGTTACGTGGGCTTGAGGGAGGTAAGGACACGTTGCCTGGGTCTGAGGAAAGAGGTGAGGGGAGGTTGCCTGAGGGTTAGAGACATGAAGGGGGGTCACCTGAGGAGGTGGGAGATGATGAGCAGACAGTGGGGGATCCGGGAGGTGAGGTGAGGATACTTGGGTTTGAGGCATGAGGGGATAGGAAGGTATCTGGGGAAGGAAGTACATGTGTACATAAACAAGTAAATTAGTTTTACAAGTTTGATAAGTTTTGCTTTGTCTATTAATTAATTATTTTTGTCTGCAGCTGTGTGTGTGTGGCTACATGAAGTGTGAATGATGACTGGACACTTCAAAGAATTCACACCCATGATTCAAACTTAGTGTCTCTTAAAGTGACGCAGTCAAGTTTAAATACACGCAAACATCAGCACAAATTATATTGGGTTTTTTTCTGTTTCTTCGTAAAAAGTTATTTTATATCAATCGGAAACAGAAACTTTTGTTTCAGAACAAAATGATTTTTTTAACATTTTGATATAAAACAGTCACTTTTTTGTCATTTCCTCTTAAGCCTGTCTGTAACATCGTCGTCATTTAAACCATAAAACTTTATATTCATAATGACAAAGTGTGTATAAACTTTTTCTAATGATTTATATTGTTGTATACAGTAAATAAACGCACAAACGGTAAATAAAAATAATCTGATTAACTGTACTTAATCATAAACATTTAGTTAGAAATAAAATCGAAATGAAATAACCTCTCACCTGAAACATCATCGATCGACTCCGACTGACTGACTGACTCTGGCTGGTGTGTGTGTGTGTGTGTGTGTGTGTGTTTTGTCAGGATGTGGTCACATGTTCTTCCTCTCTCTGGTCTTGTCTTCTGACTCTGCTTCTTCCTCATGATGACAATCTCAGAGGCTGAGGCTCAGATGAGCTCAAACAAACAAATAAAAATGAAAACACAATACAATTAATACATAAATTGTTAAAAGATTAGATTTTTTTTTAAAAATTAATTAAGTGTTATTGTAATATTTTGTTATGATGTTGACTCAGTGTGGTCAGGATTTTTATGTAGAGTTAAGTAGTGTCCAATAAGTGTATTTTTAATCTTCCGATCATCCAAAAGTGCCATAAAACAAAATTTTAAAACCTCTTTTTGGTTCTTTTTCCTCACTCACAACTTCCTAAAATTTTATATTACAAAGATGTTGAGTTCTGGAATATTATGCAAATGAATGAATCCTGACTAAAGTGTGACTTTAATGTAAATTAATATTTTAATTTTGAATTTTAGATTTTTTATATACAAGTGTTCTATTCTTAACTCCAGTTTAATTAGAGACATATTCTGTTTTTAATTTTCTACTTACAAAACTTTTTCATGCCAGTAAAATGGTCACTAAACCGCCTTGTAGTTTATAAACTATTCAACAAAGCAACTTTTCCTTGTGGCCGGAACCATTATCAGACAGATCACAGCACAACACGAAGTGTAGGACCGAACACAGAGTCGCGTAACACAATCGAACCGGAAATAAGTCAGTTTCGAGCAAGACTTCAGACTGAAAGCAAAAAATAATGCTGTCACTTTTCTGTTCAATTATTATAGGCTGATGTACAATTAAATGCCCATATATACACATAAAATCATATTCATTATTATTATCATTAAACATTAGCGTTATTATTATTGTTATTAAGAATAAACATTAAATATGAATATGAAATAAATGAAATACATCTTTATTGGCTTGTATTTTTTTTTTATATACGTATGTGATGTATTTTCTTAATACAATCAATCATTTCCTCTTCCTCAGCTTGATTAAACTTCCAAACTTTAAGGGGACATTTCTGCAATAATAATGGCCTGAACGAAGCATCCAAACCACTGCGTTTTCTTTTGGCGAGTCGCTTTTATTTTGAAGATTCAGAACGGAAGTGGTATGTCGTCACTTTGACGCCGGTCCGCTCAACCATCGCTCCCACTTCTGATTCAGGTCAGCATGAGACCAAACTTTCTCAGCTATATTCAAATTGTATATGTCAAACCGTTCGTTAACTGATGGTTGTTAAAATTCAGTGAATTAAAGTTATAATTTGGTTTTCAGTGACAGGAACAGGATGTAGCGGGGAGCTAAAGCTAATGCTACAGCTAGCAAACAGCGGTTTTGCTAGTGTCAACCTACTGTAGGACTTCTAGAGAAGGATGGGTCAGTGTCGTCATACGTAAAATGTTAAGTTGTTTGAGAAAAAATAAGTTCATACAATATAAAATGATTCACTAACTTTGTTTTATTCCTCGAAATTAACGCTTACTGTAAACCCAATATCGTTTATTAATTAGAATTTTGTGTTAATTTAGGGGAAATAGTGTGTTCAGTCTGTACATTGCCAGTTAATTAAAATAATTGACGTTAAATGTTGGTCTTTCACTCAGTTGAACATGTCTACAGACAATAATATTTATCAATAATAATATTTATCCTTTCAGTTCTACAAAGGAGACCCCTTTAGAAATAAACAAACAAGCGATTATATACAGACCACAACTAACAACTCAAATAACTCAGGACCTTGTCTTTATCTTTTCCTAAAATAAACCATATTTCTGGCTGTCACTAATTATTTTCATCATCAGTCGCTATGATTATGGTTAGTCTGTTTAAAGCTAGATAGATAGATAGATAGATAGATAGATAGATAGATAGATAGATAGATAGATAGATAGATAGCTATGTTAAAGAGCTATCAGATTCCAAGGTGACTTCTTTGTCTTGTTTTTGTTCCGCCAAAAAAATCCAAAGAAATTCAATTTATTCATCCATAAAATCTGTAATGTCCAGAATTTAAGAGTCTAAAATTATTAGAGCTGCAATAATTAGTTGATTAATTGATTAGGCGAAAACAATTATAGATCTGTAAAATTAAAAACCTTGGAAGGACCATAAAAACGCTGTCTGTCCACCACCTGTTGATATGTTGCTGCTTGATGAAAATACAACCAGTTTAACTTCCACTTTTACTGATTTAAAAAAATAAAATCATTAAAAAAAAGGTTTTAACTTCTGTTCAGTAGATGATGCAAACATTTTAATCATCTTTAAAGTTTTAAAGAAACATAATTCAGTTTACAGTGTTGTTGTCATCTAGTGTTTATCTGATTGTTATTGTTTATGATGTTGTTGCACTCAGGATTTCACCTGCAGCTGGACTGACTACTTTATTTTCACATTATAGATATTTCAAACATGAAGTGACAGAGCTGCGTGAGGAAAACGCCATGATGTCACACATCAGGAGGACGTTGTCTCTTTTAAGAGGCTGCTCAGGTGTTTGCAGGTGTCAAACCAGCAACCAGCCGACTCGGACCAGCTCCACCTCCAACAGTGGCCTTATCATGGCCTCTAACAGCAGCGAGGCAGGACTGGTCCTACACTCCCAGTCCACCGATGTGTACCAGAACCTGGCTCTGGAGGACTGGATCGACGCCAACGTGGACCTGAAGCAGCGCAGCATCCTGCTGCTGTGGAGGAACCAGCCAGCTGTGGTCATCGGGCGCCATCAGAACCCCTGGACCGAGTGCAACCTGCCGGCCATGACGAGGGCGGGGATCCATCTGGCCCGCAGGCGGAGTGGCGGTGGGACTGTCTTCCATGACCTCGGGAACCTCAACCTGACCTTCTTCACCTCCAAGAAGGCGTACGACCGGCAGAGGAACCTGAAAGTCATCACAGAGGCTCTGCGGCAGCTCCGGCCAGAACTGGACGTCCGGGCCACCGACAGATTCGACATTTTACTCAACGGACACTTCAAGATCTCAGGTAGGGAGGGAGAGGCTGGTTAAATTATTTAGACTAGAGAAATCAACTACAAGTCCCAGAAAGCACTGCAGTAGAAATATCAAATAAGATGTTCGTGTTGTTGTTTATGTTTGCAGGCAGTGCGTCCAGACTGAGCAGGAAGTCGTCTTACCATCACTGCACTCTGCTGCACTCTGCTGATCGCTCCGCCCTCGCCGCCGTGCTCCGCCCCTCTTGCCCCGGTATCCATAGTAACGCCACGCCCAGCGTCCCCTCACCTGTTGCCAACCTACTAGACCACGCCCCCACGCTGCAGTGGGAGGAACTACTAGACTCACTGGTGCACCAGTACAATGCAGGTACTCTACTGGACTCTACTGGTGTGATGGAGTCTCTGCTCTTAAAGGCACAGAATTAAATGCGAATACTGAACGACTCTTCTCAGTAAAATCTGTGGTGAGTGATGCCCTCTACTGGCCAAAAAATGTAACTATAGCAAAAAAAAACAACCACATGACATGATTGATGAGGAGTAATTATTACTTGATAAAGGATTAATTGACGACTATGACTACTATAGGCAACTACTAGTCAAATCATCATACGTCCCTTTGTTGACATAGTTGATGACAAAAACAACTTTACTTGATCTGTATTTGCTTGTTCACATTCACTTCAGTCAACAGTAAACAAACTTTCCTACAACTCTGTTTCATTAATTCCACTGATGTCCTGTATTCTGCTGTATTTGTGCTTTTGTTAAGTATGAATTGACTGATTTTGAATTAATTGATAAATTAACATATTTAAACAGCAGCTGAAAATCTCCAGTGGTTTAACTTGTCACCTGGCTGCAGTGATGTAGAAGTGGGAGTGTCAGTACTTTGTGACATCACTGTGTTTATATAACTGAGCACACTTTCTAATCTGTAGTTTCCATCCTAATCTACAGAGTTCAGTTTCAGCGCTGCGTCAACCCTTGTTAACCCAGCTGATGAGTCAGCGTTTCCTGGACTCAGCAGGGCGGCGGCGGAGCTGCGTGGCTGGGAGTGGACATTCGGTAGGACGCCTAAATTCAGCGTCCAAACCGTCCTGGAACTGACGGACGATCGATCCTGTGCTCGCAGCTCCGCCCAGCTGTATGTGGAGGTAAAGAACGGCGTGATCGAGAGCTGCGAGCTGGACGTTCCTGCACACTGGCTCCCCCAGCGGCTGAGCGGCGAGCTGAGCAGCATGCTGGTCGGTGAGAGGTTTTGTCGGAATCGAGCGGCTGCGGTTGTCACTGCGCTGCTGCGGTGTGGGAGCGGCGAGCTGCAGAACAGACTTCACAACCTGTGTGACGCTGTGGTGTCTGTGATGGGCTGAAATTAAACAGAGCTATCAGAAAGATTTGATCACCATAAAACTGATCCATTCAAAGTGCTACTACTGCCCCCTGCAGACTGTGCAGTTAATTACAGCCACAGAAAATCATTTAAAGGGTCCTGGCGCCCTCTAGTGGCCGACAGAACAAACAACATCCTGATGACTTTCATCAGTAATGGAGCTAAACATGTCCTGAGGGGGGCGCTAGAGGAAACATCATGGGGTTGTTAAAATGTAAAGCGTTTATGTGATGTTGATGTCATATCAGAGTTATGTGTTCACATCATGGACGACATGAGAGCTCCAAGTTATATTATCAGTACACAGTATTTTTATCAAGTCTGACATCTGTCATTCACATTCAACAGCATTAAAAACAATAAAATATAATTATTCGTGCTGTTAAAAGTCTGTTTACATCAGTTTACTGTGTGCACAGCTGAATGTATGACTCGTGCATCATATGGAAGCTCAACATGCATAAAAGTGAGAAAAACTAAGAAATATAAATACCTGATATAGATTAAAAAAGGTGACAATGATGATAATTACTTTTAAACTATACTGAATAATTGAAAAGTAAATAACTTAAGGGTTGTTAAAAAGTATTAAATAACTATTAATAGTAATAATAGAAGTGTTCCTCAGGTTTTTCCTATGTTCAACCAGCAATACCACAAATGGCCAGTGGGTGGCACTGATACACCATATATGGATGTAGTTTTCCTTAAAACATTAGTATGGTGGATTCTAATCTAACAGTATCTGAGAAATATCACGAAGATAGTTTCAGTATGAATTTGCCCTGTTATCATATTTTTGGATACATTTATGTTGTCATTAACACTAATTGAGCCCACTAATTAAGCTTTACATGAACATAAAGCTCAAAATAAGTTCAGTTAAACCTGGATTATTTATGAATACAGTACACATTCAGATTCCCTGGTAGAGTTGAGATAAAGAAACAAAATATATCTTTAAGTTTATGAATATTTCAAAAGCAAATCAATCTATTTACAGCACTGACCTTTCAAAATAAAGGTACGACAGCCTCAATGAAGTTATAAGCAAAATCTGTATTATTTAATACAAATAAAGTAAATCTTTGATTGTGGATCATTTGCAGTATTCGTGGGTCAAAAAGCTTACCATGGATGTATTATCCATGCGCCGGAGAGGTCATGTCGTAGGACGCATGCGCAGTGCTGCCGAATCTAGCCATGCGTGCTGCTGGGAGCTCTGTTGAAGAGAGGGATGAAAAAATAGAAGAGGAGTCACCACTGTTGTCTTTCTGGAACCAATTGCCAATGTAAGCGGTGAAATCAGGCCTGGTACAGTTGTATTTATATTCTTTATATGATAAAAATATCAAATTTATATTGATAGGTGTCTGCCATATACTATACATTTATATAGCTATATTTTTTTATTTTGTTTTGGTTTTAAATTGCGAATATATAATTACATTTTTAATGAAGTGATATTACTTGAGGCTTTATGTATTCATATATATAAATAGATTCATATTTCAGAACACTATTTAATATTTTTCTATGACAAAATAGCTTTAGGTTTATTATTACATATTATAGTTTTATTTCACCATTTTTATTTGCAGCGCGTTCACTGATCGGAAGGTGAGGGAAAAGGTACGGAGTGAGTTCTCTCCTTTGTATCAGACAGTAGGCGATCTTTGTTTGATGTGAGCCGTCGTTTGTGTCGGCCAAAGGAGAGAGAACCGGAGAACAGCAGCGGCAGGATGGGGAAAAAACAGAAGAAATCCGGAGAGGACAGGTAGAGAAAAGTCCACCTACTGTCACACATCACCTGTCCACACAGGCACCCGACGGGGGTGAACTTTCCCACCCCGTTAACACCTCAATACAGGCCCGTTATCCCGCTGCTTACACTGTTAGCTTAGCGGCTAATTACGCTAGCAGATGCTCACCACGAGTCAGTGTAACTGTGTGTATGTGTGTACGTGTACAGGTGATAATGTAAACAGCCTAAAATGGCTTAAGTTGAATTACACAACAAGCAGGCGGGCCGACACGGGCTCGCCTTGGCAAACTCAGCCTGTAAGGGCTTGTGTACAGCCTACCGTTGGGTTTGTACGTGTTAGCTTGAGAAAGCAGCCGTTAGTTAGCTAGCTTAGCGTTAGCTTTCACAGAGCCGGCTGTTGAAAACGTTAGCTCCTCTGCGTTCTGACTATCAGTATAAAACTATTATCCCTGGCAGTCAGTATAACGCCCCCTGCCTTGTTCTTTAAAGGCGAGAAGTTTAGCCCATATAAGCCAGTTGCTAAATGCTAACATGAGCCACAACCTGGGGACTTCACTGAGCAGCTAAGCTAGCTGTTAGCTCATTTATCTCTTTCTCTTTTACTGGTCACTGGTCTGTTTTACTGTGACAGCTAACATTGGCTATCTCTCAGAAAAGGCTGATGTAATGCTGGGTATCTGCTCACCTGCTGACCAACTACTACTCAGTGACGTGATTACACACCGGAGGTTCTTTAGTGACAGCTAATGTAATAATTAGAAAATAATACATCCCTGTAACTCTTGTATTTTGTCCTGTGTTGAGTTGTAAATCAATAGTTTTGTCTAAATGGCACATTTTTATTACAAATCAACTCAGTGAGCTCACACTCTGTGTTTGCTGTGCGTCCAGACATGCCAGAAAAACAAATATGAACCGATAAATCAGGTTTATTCATACTGACATGTATTAACAGTCCAACACCAGTCACAAACTGTCAAATATTAATAATGATGCATCATAGAAACGTCATAAAGAGGCAACTCGAAGACAAACCAAGGGCAGTCTGAAACATAAAGATTTATATCGCAGTGTTGCTACTTTTACCGAAGTAAGTTTATGTATTTCATTTTACGAAACACAAATGTGCTTTACACTAAAAGCCATGCAGCAAAGCCGTTACTAGAAACTAGAAATGTAAATGCAGAAATTAGACATTTTTAAGATTCTGTTATAACACAAATGAAACAACAATAGAAGACTTAACTTAATATCATACAGTTACACTGATTTTAAATTGGTGTAATAAGTGAGTGTTTCAGAGAATATCTGTTAAATGTGAAATGTATAAATGTGTATGATTGTAATGGGAGAAATGAAAGGTTTTACACGTGGGAAAATTTGTACATTACACCTGTTCCTCTGTCATTAGTTTAATGTGATGTTTAATTTTCTGTAACTGTATTATAGTCTAATTACAGTGATCACATTGATTATATTGACTATGTTTTGTTCCCACATGTAGAAGAATAAGGATAAATATTACAGGATATTTGAGGATTTTCTGTTTACTGAAGCTGTTCTCAGATCAGGTTGTGCTTGCTGCGTGTCAGGGGGCTGATGGGAAATAAAAGGTTGTGAAGAAAGCACAGACTCAGCAGCTTTTCATCTCTTCATATTGTTCTGACACAGAGAGCTCATTCTGCTCTCCACCTCAGTGTCCCGTCACAGTTTAAAGCCTGCAGTGTTGGCTGAATATCTGACCTGGTCATAATCAGGTAATGATTGATGGATGTTATCATTGATCCATCAACAGTGCCAAAGATGACGGCATCGACATCGATGCTCTGGCGGCAGAGATCGAAGGAGCCGGAGCCTCCAAGGAGCCAAAAGGGAAGAAGAAGAAGAAAGGAGCCAAGAAGGATGACTTTGAGTACGACACTACACCTCCTCTTCCTCATCTTCTTCTCTCTCCTCTTGCTCCCCTCTTCTTCTACTCCTCCCCTTCCTCAACTTCTTCTCTCTCCTCTTGCTCCCCTCTTCTCCTACTCCTCCTCTTCAGCTTCTCTCAGCTGGTCTGAATGAATTTAAGATGCACGATATATAAATGATCAGCCTGTCTGTGTGAATTATGTTTGAATTTGTTTTGTTTTCCTGCAGTGAGGAGGACATCCTGAAGGAGTTGGAGGAATTGACTCTGGAGACACAGGGAGGCAAGGCAAAGGTAACCACATCTGAAACTCAGAACTTCCTCTTCTCAGGTGAATTATCTACACATATTGATCGCTCCATTGTAACTTCCTCCAATATCATTATGTTCCTCCTGTCGTAGTCTGTGGAGTGACTCAGATAAATAAAGAGAAGAGGTGAACTTTAACTTGCTGTCTCTTCATCTCTCCGTCTTCATTCTGTAAGATTTTTCTGTTTCAGTGACACGTGGACAAATGTGTAAAGACAATAAAAGACTATAGAGACAATAAATCATGTCACAAATCTGATCTGTAGAAAATAATGGGTTAATATCCAATATCTAAGCTAGCAAAAGATAAATCTGAGTGTAACTAAAGAAATATAGTTCAGGATATGGAGACTGTACTGTGTGTGGAGAGAAACCTTTTCTTTTCCTTTTCCATTGTAATTAGTTTTATATTCAGTTTTATATTCAGTGATTGCCCTCTGATTGATTAATAAAAGATGAAAATTCTCAGCAGGTAATCGATAATGAAAATGATCATTAATTACAACCCTAATCCTCAGGATTTATATACCGGTATGTACATTTTTGTGGTACTTAAACACTACTCAAAATCTTTCCATGTTCTGATTCAGAATCTGCTTTTAGTCTTAAGATTCATCAGAAATCAAACTGATTATCTCCAACCAAACTCCAGCTAGTTCTTATATGTTATGTTAATAACACTACTATCAATAACTCTACTAATACTATTTTAATCTAAGAATTTATTTTGCCGCTCCATTAACTCCTCTTTCTTCTCTATTGCAGAAAGCCGACACCACAGAGGAAGTGGAGAGCGTCGAGCCTCCCAAACCAGAGAAGAAGAAAACCAGGAAGGAGAAAAGGCGCGGTGCCAGCCCTGACGATGAGGAGGGCGATGAAGGTCAGCTTCATGAAGAGAGGAACGGAGAGCAGAAAGGCAACAAGAAGGTGAGGACTCAATAAGTCAACACATAAATGGAGAGCTATAAAAAAAAAATGTATAGCTCCTTTTTGATAGAATAAATATTTATCTTTTACTCCCCCTTAAGGTTTTTTAACTTCACTTTTCTAATTTTTATGGTCTTAAGTTTGTCCCCCCTGAGCCTCCTTACTGATCCATTCTCTTTGTTGGATGTTTGAACCTTTTCTCTCTGTCTCCAGTCGACTCCTGCTGCTCCTCCCTCAGACTCTGATGAGGACAGCAGCTCGCTTTCTCACGTCAAGACCAAAGAAGGTAAGAAAGGCCGCAAAAAACCTTCAGTGTCAGATGATGAGGAGGACAAAGATGAGGATGGAGACATGAGGAAAGGAGGAGGAGAGAAGGAGGATGAGGAGTCAGAGGATGAGGAGTTCACCTCCAAGAGAGACAAGAAGAAGAAGAAGAACAAAGGCAAGGCTGCGGAGAGCGAGGATGAGGAGGACGAGGAGGAGGGAGGAGGCTTCAAGATGAAGACGGCGGCGCAGAAGAAGGCGGAGAAGAAGGAGAGGGAGAGGAAGAAGAAGGAGGAGGAGAGGATGAAGCAGAAGAAGCTGAAGGAGAAGGAGGGTGGCGTGGAGGCAAAGAAAGAACCAGAGAAGACACCAACAGAGGCCACGGCCCCTCAGACAGCTCCACCTGCAGCAGTGATGGAGGAACAGGAAGGGGCGGAGCAGGCAGCAGAGGGTAAGATGGAACTTCCTGTCTGTTATTTTACAGGACTTTTTTTGTTTATAAGGTCGCTGACGTTTATCAGAAGGACAGAGTCAGTGCAGCTTTTTGCCTGTTTCTCATTCACTATTTAGACGCAGCTATCTCAGGACATCAGGAGCAAAATAAAAACACTGTTTTCTTAGTAAATTTGTCTCTCAGTCTCTATGGAGACCCACAAGTGTCAGAAATAGTAACAAAAATAAATAAATCCTTGCCAGTGTGAAAAGGCTACATGAGTAAGCTAATCGAATGGCTAATGTGAAAAGGAAAGTAATCCACAAGTAAACTGCATTTTCAAATTGATTTTCAAAAATGTATTATTTATGATTTCTGCGTCTTTCTGCAGACGAGGCAGAGGGCGACAAGAAGAAGAAAGACAAGAAGAAGAAGAAGGGAGAGAAGGAGGAGAAGGAGAAGAAGAAGGGCCCCAGCAAGGCCACAGTGAAGGCCATGCAGGAAGCTCTGGCCAAGATGAAGGAGGTGGGGCATTCTGGGAAACGCAGTCGTGGCGTTATGACGGGAGTCTCTTTGATGTCTAATAATGATTGTTGTTTGTAGGAGGAGGAGCGAGCCAAGAGGGAGGAAGAGGAGCGGCTGAAGAGACTGGAGGAGATGGAAAGGCAGAGGCAGGAGCAGGTATAACACCACCACCTTTTAGTTTCAGTTTGATCTCTTCCAGCAGTCTCCGCTGTGACCTTTGACCTCCTGCTTTGTCCCATTAGGAGCGTCTAGAGCAGGAGCGCAAGGAGAAGAAGAAGCAGAAGGAGAAGGAAAGGAAGGAGCGTCTGAAGAAGGAGGGGAAGCTGCTTACTAAAGCCCAGAGGGAGGCCCGAGCTCGGGCCGAGGCCACCCTCAAGATGCTGCAGGCTCAGGGTGAGAGTCCATCCAGCTTCTTCATCAGGCTGCAGTTTGTCTCTTAACCTGTGAAGCCCAAACTGTTTGATTTGTGTGTGTTCATCAACAAATAAAATACTTTAAATCACTTCCTATTTACGACTATATTCACTGTGCAGGTGTTGAAGTGCCATCCAAAGACTCGATGCCAAAGAAGAAGCCAGTTTATGGAGACAAGAGGAAGAAGAAGCCCAATGCCGCAACTCCTGAAGGTACCGCCCTGCTGCTCCTCGTTAACTACCCGTTAATAACATAAACTACAATCTCCTCTCTCCGTCCCTCCTAGAAACCTCAGAGGTGACTTCACCGATGTCGGAGACTCCTGAGCCCGTTGCCATGGAGACGGAGGCTGAGACGCCGGCCGCAGAGCCAGGTGAGAGGAGGAGGACTCAGGAGGGGAGGTGACAAGTACGGCGACGATGAGCGTTTCTTATCATCATGACGTCTTCTTCTGTTTCTTTGTGTGCAGAGGCAAAGCCAGATGCTGCTGTGGACGACTGGGAGGCCATTGCCACCGACGAGGAGAAAGGTGAGTCTTTATTCATTCACACTGCTGGTTTGACAATGAGGGCCGTGACGGTATCAACATTCAGCACGTTTAAACAGGACCTTAAAGAAATGTAACTATATTATATATGACATTTTGTAGACAAAAGGATTCACTGACAACGAAAGAATCAGTAATCAAAATAAATACCGTTCACGCCTGTCTTCATTTCTCAAAAGAAAGCAGTGAAGTGTTGTTTTTTAACACCCAGCTGTGGAGTCAAATTAATTGCACTTAACTCGAGGTTCACTTCCCCTTTTTATTTGGGCCTCCTTACACTGACTCCCTTTTAGTTTGAGAATTGATTTTAAAATTGTATTACTCACCTTTAAGACCTTACAGCAAAATGTAATTAATCATTTATCAGAATCGTTGCTATAAAATACCCCCAGAGAGAAACAGTAGCTGCAGCAGTACCAGAAGTAAAACTCCTATCCATAGTTGTTGAAACATTTCCTGTTTGTTGTCTCTTTGTGGCAGAGTTGAAAAAAGTCCACATTGAGGTGAAGGAGGAGACAGCTGCCCCACCTCAGCCTGCAGGTAGCGAGGAGGAGGAAGACGAGGAAGAGGACGAGGAAGACGAGGAGGAAGACGATGACGATGAGGAGGAGAGCGATGAGGAGGGGGAGAAGGAGGCGACGGCAGCGAGCCAGACGAAGAGGAGGCCAGCGAAGGAGAGTGAGGAGGACAGCAGCGAGAGCGAAGACGATGACAGCATGACGAAGGACGAGCGAGTGTACGACCGAGCCAGGAGGAGGATAGAGGTGAGAGAAACACAGGAGGAGTGAGTGTTCGTCTCTTTTACCCTGTCTCTGACTGACAGGCTCTGTGTGTTCCCATAGAAACGAAGAGCAGAGAACCTGAAGAACACCGACGTGGACACACTGAGAGCACCAGTGGTCTGTGTGCTCGGACACGTCGACACAGGAAAGACCAAGATCCTCGACAAGGTAACTTTTACTGACTGTTTACCCTGACTGTTTATTGACTGTTTACTGGCTGTTTATTGACTGTTCTTCCTTAATGTTTGCTGACTATTGTTTTCTGTTTATTGACAATTAACTGTTTAATGACTGAATGATGAAACAGATAAACATCTGTTTACTGTTTATTTACTTTTTGCTGATTGTTAATGTTTACCGAGTGTTCAACCTTTTCTTACTTTGCTTACTGACTGTTCACTAAATGTTTATGTTTTACATATATTTTATTGTTTACTTATGGTTTACTCTTTACTGACTTTAACTGTTTAGTTATTGTTTACAGTTTACTAATTATTTACTGATTGGTTAATGTTTATTGACTGTTTACTGACTTATTTTACTGTTTGGTGATTGTTTATTGTGTACTGACTGTTTACAGTTTACTAACTAATGACTGGCGAATCACTACACAGTTAACAGTTTTTAACTTTTCTTGTTTACTGACTGCTAGCTGAATGTTTTGAGTTTTATTGTTTACTGCCTGTTTCCTGACTGGTTATTGACTGTTTGCTGACTGTTTACTGACCAATGGAATGAACTGCATTTACTAGTTGTTTATAGTTCAGTGTTTACTTCCTGGTTTACTGTTTAGCTCCTTAGTACAACTTTAGTGAGTGTAGCTGGAGCAGAAGTTTTCTGATGCCATGGTAACTCTTTCGTCTTGATGTGTGTGTGTGTGTGTGTGTAGCTGCGACACACTCATGTTCAGGATGGCGAGGCTGGAGGAATCACTCAGCAGATCGGAGCCACTAATGTCCCAAAAGAGACGATTGAGGAGCAGACGAGGATGGTTAAAAACGTACGACAACACACACACACACATACACACACACACACATGGTGCTGTCAGCGCAGTGCCTGTGTTAACGCTGTATTAATTCAAACATTTGTGCTTGTGCAGTTTGACAAAGACTACGTGAAGATCCCCGGCATGTTGATCATCGACACACCAGGACACGAGTCCTTCAGGTATCACACACACTCAAAAAGTGCTCCAAGACAGAAATAGATAGACAGACAGACAGACAGGCAGGCAGATAGGTAGACAGACAGATAGGTAGATGGATAGATAGTACTTTATTGATCCCAAACTGGGAAATACTTACGTTACAGCAGCAAAACATATATACAGTATATAGAGTATCTATATACAAGAAACAAAATACTAAATATAAAAATACTAAATATACAACAGTAATATGAAAGAACACACATTATAGAAAAATATTACCATTGTATACATTGTATACATAGACAAATTGCAATGAGGTAGAGTGGGAGTGGAGACAAGATGTGCAAATTAGCTGGTAGCAGCAGATGTGAAAAATATGACCATGACCAGAAACGGAGCAAAAAGTAAGGAATTGACTACACAGGAACTATATGGAACCTACAGCAGAGGACTCAGTGTGTTCTCTGTTGGACAGAGGTGAGGTGTTGTAAAGTGTTATTGCCTGGGGCAGGAAAGATTTCCTGTATCGGTCCTTGTGACAGCGAAGCTGTATCAGTCTGTTAGAGAAAGAGTTCCACTGTCTGTCGAGTGTGTGGTGGAGAGGGTGGTCAGGGTTATCCATGATGGATAACAGTTTGTTCAATGTCCTCCTCTCCATCACTGCTTCAAATGAATCCGGTTTGCATCCAATGACAGAGCCAGCCTTCTTAATGAGTTCAGTTTGAACTGAATGAGTCTGCTTGCGTCACTGGCTCTGATACTGCTCCCCCAACAGACTACAGCGAAGTAAAGCGCACTAGCCACAACAGACTGATAAAAGATTTCCAACATCTTGCTGCACACGTTGAAGGATATCAGCTTCCTCAGGAAATAGAGTCTGCTCATCCCCTTCTTGTACACAGCCTCGGTGTTGGCCTGCCAGTTCAGTCCGTTGTCGATGTGCACTCCAAGGTACTTGTAGTCCTCCACCACGTCGACATCCACTCCCAGTATGCACAGGGGCCGTGGAGACGTCTCCTTCCTCCTAAAGTCAGTCATCATCTCCCTGGTCTTAGCCATGTTCAGCAGCAGGTGATTCCTTCCAGCCCAATCCACAAAATCATCCACAAGTGCTCTGTACTCCTCCTCCTGTCCATCCCTTCTACATCCGACCACTGCAGAGTCATTAGAAAACTTCTGCAAGTGGCATGACCCGGAGTCGTACTGGAAGTCTGTGGTGTACAGGGTGAAAAGGAAGGGAGACAACACGGTCCCTTGTGGGGCTCTTGTACCACTCACCACCATGTCAGACAGAACACTGCCCAGTCGGACAAACTGTCTGTCAGGTAGTCAGTAATCCAGGAGATGGTATACGTGTCGACCCCCATCGTGTGCAGCTTCTCCCTCAGTAGCAGCGGCTGGATGATGTTGAATGCACTGGAGAAATCGAAAAAAGTGATTCTCACAGTGCCGCCGGGTCCATCCAGGTGCAAGTGAGCTCGCTGCAGCAGGTAGATGACTGCGTCGTCCACTCCCAGATCAGGCTGGTAGGCAAACTGCAGGGGGTCCAGCGATGATTTCACCTGTGGTCTCAGGTGGGCCAAGACCAGCCTCTCCAGCACAAGTGAGACGTGAGGGCAACTGGTTGATAGTCATTGAGGCCACATGGTGTTGACCTCTTGGGAACTAGAACAATGCAGGACGTCTTCCACAGCACCGGTATTCTCTCCTGGCTCAGGCTCAGGTTGAAGAGATGTTGCAGAGCACCAGACAGCTGACTGGCACAGGTCCTCAGTACCCTGGGGTTGATACCATCAGGGCCTGCAGCCTTGCGTTGGTGGAGTCGCTCCAGCTGTCTCTAAACCTGTCCTGAGGTCACAGTCAATCCAATGAGAATTGCTCACCTGGCTCATACGCCAAAAACATTTTCTAGCTTCCAGGTTTACTTCCTGGTTATGCAGCCCACTGAATATGTGCAGTTGTGTTTCACCCACTGCCCCCGCCCGCGAGTTCCTGCTCAGCCCATAGACTTTATATTATGATGACGTCAGAGATTTTTAAATCGCTTTTTTCGGCTTGGGGAAAGTTTTACATATGTAAAACCTCCATGGATCAAAAATTCATCATAGAAAGAGTCATAAACGCCCTTGTGTGCAGTTTTACAGACGTCTCTTTTATAATGGTGGCCTATGGGGAAAATGCTTTTTGGGCCGCAGGGGAATTTTTAACTGCAATACAGCGAGTGAACACTGGGAAAAATTGGAGGCAAGGCAGCACTCTCATTGTATCCAGTTCTATGATACATTCATGGGTTTGAGCATGAGGGGTTTTTTTCCATTTTGATGGAAGTAGCAAAAATTACTTGCTGTAAATGATAAATGCCAGTTTTGTGTTGTTAATGATATATAAATATGTATATATATATATATATATATATATACACTGTATATATATATATATTTATTGCATCGGGCAGCACAAGTAGACCCCCACAGCAAACCTCTTCTTCCACAGTAAACACTGATCTGCATTTGCAGCACACATCATATTAAACTCTTCTTGTGCAAACTAGACTCATGCTACATCAAGGTCTGAAAAATAAGCTGTATGTTTGAATTCTCAATGGAAGACCTGCAGTGAAAACAGAGTGAAAAAATGCCAGAAAGGTCAAAGGTCATTCTTTGCAGGACTGTGTCTACCCTCAGATCAAAGTCACAGGGGACATTCAGCTGCTCAGTAATTTCCTCAGAGGATTATACACTGACAAAAAAATCTCAACATTCAATCGTTTCTGCAAGTGCACGTGTGGTGTTCAGAATAGGCCCGGGGGGTGATTTCAATTTAGGAGAAGAAAGAACGTCCCACAGGGCTCCATACAAGGACATTTATCTATTTCACCCTGTGAGACATCTGCTTAAAAGACGCAGCTACAGTCAATTAACATGGATTTTCCATTAAAGAGGGAAAAAAACATTAGAGATAGACTACTGGGGAGCTGGTGTGTGTATGAAGGGTGATTTATTGACTTTGTTAATACAACACCATCAACCAAATCCCCACTTGGGTTTCACATCATTGTGATCTGTTCCATTTCTATAACCTTCAAGTATTGTCTAAATGTAGCGTCCAATCAGCTTCTGGACATTTATCACCGCTGTCACTCATCAATCAAACTGGCTGCCCACACTGACCACTAGCCACTAAATATACTAATTAACTATGACATGTCGATAAATGTCAGCAGGGTATAAAATCATCTCACTCAAGATAATTTTCATTTCATGGCACTGTAAATTGCTGATAAAAAGTTAAATTGTATGGTTGGGTAAAATTCATATCAAATCTTCACCTGGGAACCAGGATCAATTGATGTTTAATACCATGAATTTGGTGACAACAAATTGTCTCAGCTCAATACTTTTGAGGGATGTCCACATTCATATGACAACATATTGAAAATTGTCAAGTACTGAATGTTGACACTGAATGCAGTCTGAATGCAGTGTCAGATACTGTATCAATGAGACAGATTACATGTATACCAATACCCCTGTTTTGCGTCTTTGCGTCTGATTTCTATCTTCTTCTTCCAGGTTATGACAATTACATGAAACATGAGAAACCTGGTTATTTACTGTATATCTCTGTTTACATAATCATAACTGAATCAAGATTTCTGATCATCTGTGTGCAGGTTTGAATGGATTTCTCAACATCTCTGCTTGATTTAGATTCTCCGTCTGATCAATGCAGAGAAGTATGATGGAAAATATGAAATAATTGATGCTCTGCATTCCCAGTTAGACCTTTTCTTTATTTTGCAGTCATTCGTCCCATTTCAAGACCAACAAGTCTCAAGTCAACTCCCAATTTAAGATAAACAAGTCCCAAGTCCAGACCCCAATTGAAGACCAACAACCCCCAATTTAGGACCAACAAGTCCCAGGTCAAGTCCCAATTTAAGACCACAATTCAGTACCAACAAGTACTAAGTCAAGTCCCAATTCAAGTCCCAAGTTATATACACCCATTCACCAATTTAATACAACTTTAGATTTAATACAGTATTGATTTACATTAATTTACAGTAATAAAAGGAATGTGTATTTAATACTTTCAAATAAGAACTAAATGATCAGGTGATGCTTAGCATGTCATTCAAGTGACTAGGGCTGAAGACATTACAGTAAAAATCTTTATTTGATTTTGTTATGTCATCAAATTGATGCTTTTAAAAACTATCTCCTCATTTTGTGCTTTTGAGTGACCTTCTAAATGTACACAATAAATCAGAGTATTTATTAAAAGTTATTGTTTATAAGTATTAAAAATTTAATATTAATAGAATATTAGTAGCAGCCTTTAAATTGTTCCCTTGCCTCTGCTCTTATTTCACATCCATTGAAAGGAACTGTGCTGACATGACAGTCACTGCATACTTCAAGCACCATGAGGTAAGCATGTACTGCACAGACTCATACAAACACTCAAATTCACTTGCTTAACAATTTCCAGATACTTTCACACCTCTTTGTTCTGTACTGCCTGGCTCAGCAGGTAGACAGCAAAGCTCCAAACCAGGTTCTACTAAAATGATAATCCACAATCAAATAATAATCCACAAATAAGCAAGCAGACTGCAGTAAAACACACCTCCCTGATGAAATCCGACACCTCATGTGTAGCTGGTCTCGCTATTACAATGCTTAGTCATATGATGTTTAAGCCTTCATCTCCATATGTGTATGAGGTTGGCTGCATGTGTGTGTTTGTGTGTGTGTGTGTGTGTGTGTGTGTCTCCCTGCAGCGAAAAAGTAAGTGCAGTGGCAGACTATGCATAAAATTACACCATTATGCAGAGATTGGCTTGACTCTACCGCACGCAGAAGAGACACAGCAGTAGGCGTTAGATTCAACCCCACACACACACACACAAGTTCAGCATGTACCAAACAGCTACTAGTGAACCAGCCGAGCATCCACACAGACAGTGGAGATGTGGATTATGCTGCAGCTTGAGAGGTGTCTGTTAATGTTTTGATAGGTTCTCCACAGTGAATCCTGGTCACGGTTGGAATTCATTGTTGGTTCAGTGCTGCAAAGCCAATCAAACCAAACCTGCTGGAGCTCATGGTTGTTGAAAATCTGAGCTTTGTCAGCCCCTAAACCTAAAAGAGATTCTTCATTCTGAGAGAGTACTTTACATTTTCTTAAAGTACTCAAGTGCTGTTATGTTTAAAGATTATAATGTATGTCATAAACTTGCCACAGAATCGCCAGAACCATATAATTCCAACCTCACATTTGAGTAACATCAGTGTTTCTTATTCCCAGAGTTGCTCCAGTGATCAACTCTGATCAGTTTTGCTGTGTAGTAATTTATGTAACATAAACATCTAGGCTCAGTTTACTAGTTTTCCGAGCTTTCAACTGCATCTCATGGTCTTCGGTCAATAAATGGAGCTGGGCTCAGGTGCCATCACTGGATTTAACGACGTTAATGTTCCACTTTTGTAATGATACCTGGGCCAGCTACATTCTCTTAATGAAGACTGTTACATGCAAATAAAAGCTTGGAAAGCTTAGTAAGTAAAACTTTGAGCTTGAATTATTTTGTTACTGTAAAGCAGTTTTTAGTGTTTTCCAATGTCCTTGGTTTGCCATTAATACACAGGTAGGAGTGAACGTTGTTGATCCAGGTCGTCCCCCACAGTTCAGCACGCATGTGCTCCACGGATTAATAGCAAAATTTAACCATTACAGTGTGAAATCATTTACTTTATATCACTTGCAGACCGCAGCTACAAAGCTTACCAATCATTGAACTCTAACCTTACACTTCAATATATTGACTTTGGTTAGTGACCAATGTCAATGTCAGTGATAATGAGGTCAAGGTAATTCGGTCTTCCATTATCTCCAACGACAACCCAAATACAACTCATATCAAATAAATATCTCTCAAATTAAATGAGTCAATAATGTGAGTGAGTGAACACAAAATTTACTGAAATCTGTAGTGTTTTTGGCCATAAAGTGAGAGCTTGTTTGGGAATTTTGTTTTCACAATATTTTCAAAACCCCACCAAATATTGACAACAGCAGCCCAAATTTCATCTACCAGCTCAACTCTATTTTTCCCCGCCCAATGCGATCAAAAGTAGTCTAATTGGGTGGAAAACCGCCCAATCTGGAAGCATCAGCTCCAGTCTCTGGACAGAGTGGTGTACCACAGAGTGGTATAATAAATAAATTAAATGATAATACTGATAAAACATTCATGGTGACTACAGACAGAGCACAAAGTAGCACATTTTTAAATTAATTTAACCCTAACCCTTTTCTCCTTTTTGCTGATCCGAAAAAGGATCCAATCCGTGACTCAAAAACCACAACTGTGAGTTTTGTGATCTGTTGCACTCCTAGTTTTGAATGTATAACACACAAAAAAATGTTCTCCTTGATAATATGTTTCTCCTTTCCTGTCTTATACTTTGGGATATTTCATGCTGGTGGGATTCCTTAACAGGAAATGATGCTATATGAAGTGACCGAGCTCGGGGGGGGGGGGGGGGGGGGGGGGGGGGGG
>JBBPCS010000878.1:6783139-6811257 GCA_037974645.1 Hollardia meadi | reverse complement strand
TGTGTGTGTGTGTGTGTGTGTGTGTGTGTGTGTGTGTGTGTGTGTGTGTGTGTGTGTGTGTGTGTGTGTGTCTCTGTCTCTGTCTCTGTCTCTGTCTCTGTCTCTGCAGTACGCTGGTATTAACATCGGTCCAGTTCATAAGAAGGACGTGATGAAGGCGTCGACGATGCTGGAGCACGACCTGCAGTATGTCGCTCTGTCATACTCTGCTCCGTTTGGCCTGATTTCTCATATTTAAACATGAATAATATAATTATAAAGAGGTTGACTGTCCCTAATCTTTTATTATGATTATTATTATTATTATGATTATTATTGAGGACAAACAAATATGTGATGGTATTGTATATCATATATTTGAGCTGATGATTAACTTAAACTTTTATTTATTTTGGATTCGGAACTCTGTAATCATGCCATAAATAATATTACCCAGGGTTCGGGGTGGAACCATTAAACAAACTGGATTTGAACCAGGATTTAAACTGGAGTTGCTGCTGGGTGATGGTGTTGACTTTGTTGATGGTGATGTTTACTGTTTTTTTTGTGTGTGTGTGTGTGTGTGTGGGCAGGTACGCAGTGATCCTGGCGTTCGACGTGAAGGTGGAGAGGGAGAGTCAGGAGATGGCCGACAGTCTGGGGGTCCGGATCTTCTCGGCTGAAATCATCTACCATCTGTTCGATGCTTTTACCAAGTACAGAGAAGACTACAAGAAGGCCAAACAGGACGAGTTCAAGTAGGAAAACACGCACTCAAACACCATGATGCGTTTTTATTTGCGTTTATCAGGGTGGAGACATGCAGCCCTGCCTCTCTGAGTGTTTTTTTATTTGTGTCGTCAGGCATATAGCGGTGTTTCCTGTGAAGCTGCGAGTTCTTCCGCAGTTCATCTTTAACTCCAGAGATCCCATCGTGATGGGTGTTTCCATTGAGGCCGGAGTCCTGCGACAAGGGACGCCGCTCTGCGTCCCCAGTAAAGGGGTAAGACGCACTCAGAAAGACTGTGTTTGTGCCCTTGGTTTTGTAAATGATGTAAGTTGTTTATTTTTTTTCGTATTATGTTTCAGTTTGTGGACATCGGCCTGGTCACCAGCATCGAGATGAATCACAAGTCTGTCGACAGCGCCAAGAAAGGCCAGGAGATCTGCATCAAGATCGAGCCCATTCCTGGAGAGTCGCCCAAGATGTACGGCCGCCATTTTGAAGCCACCGACCTCATCGTCAGCAAGGTGAGGACACGCCCACCGAGGAGGGAGGGGTCAAGCACTTCAGGCGCAAAACAAAACGTTTGTTTAATTTAAAATCGCATTTCAACAAAGAACGTGAACGACAAACGTCGCTTGTTCCGCTGTCGCAGTAACAAGTAAAGATGGTTTTCCGGAGGAAACGCGTGTGATTTCACAGTCAGCTCAGCTGTAGAGGGTAGCACATCCTCGACAGAAGACAAATGAAATTAGGGAAGAAAGAAAGGGAGAAATGAAGAAATAAAGGAAAAGGTATGCATGAGAAAGAGAAGGTAAGGGAAAGAATGTTTTATTCTGTTAGGAGTTGATTTGTTTTAGCTCAGTTAAGGGAAATGATAATGATAAACTGCAGTTTGATTTAGTGAACTTTGGGTCAGGTCTTGATAGTGGTATAAAATGTTTTCAGTCCTTTTTAATGGTGTTTCAGATTCAGCTTATTTTACTTAAATTATATTCTGTAGATTCTCAAATAGTAGCCCAGGTCTTCATTATTAGAGACAGGCTTTTATTTTGGAACTAATTCCATCAGTACAACAACAGAGGCACCGATCAACTGAAAACACTGTTTGATACGGATACCGTTTTCATTCACGAACTATTTCTTCTGTGGTTTATCACTGTTAAGCTACAGTCAATAAAACTCAACACTTCCTGCATGGATATTTCACATTAAAAGCCTTCCAGTTGAACAAATAGCATAATGGTGGATTTACAGTTGTGTGTTTAGGAATTACGGTGTAGCATTGGAGCCTGTGCAGATGACTGACTGTTGTCCTGTTTTTATTTACGTTTCACACAGAGTTCTATATAATACAACTTAGTTTTCACTTAATTATTAGATATTTTCTTATTAATACAAGATAAAGCCTCTTGTTGTTTTTTTCTTCGAATGCAGTCACTAATTCCTCCCTCACCTGAAAGGCTTTTGTTGTGAAACATCTGCAGGAAATGACGAGTTTTGGCAAAACAGAAGCCTCTGGAATCGTTGAGTGAATGAAAACAGTATTACTGTTGGGGAAAATGAAGAGAAGAAGAGTCTGTTGTTGTACTGATTATTAGTTCTTCTTTAATTTATCAAGTGAGGCGGTGTATTTCAGGTATTTGTGTGTGTGTGTGTCAGTTCACAGCGATATTGGTGTTTGTGTTTCAGATCACGCGGGCGTCCATTGACGCTCTGAAGAACTGGTTCAGAGACGAGATGCAGAAAACCGATTGGCAGCTGATCATGGAACTGAAGAAGACCTTCGAGATCATCTGAGGGGCCTGAAAAACACGTGCAAACAGATAAACACTTACACACACACTTTCTCCCTCAGAGATGACGACGGAAGGGCAAAAAAAGAAAAAAAAAAAAGGACCTGAAAGTGTTTTTCTGTGAGAAATGAACTGTTTTTTCCACTGTTGTAAACAGTGATAGTTTAGACCACACACACACACACACATACTCAGTATTCCAACGTGCCTGTTCTTCAGCATCAACGTTGTGTTATTATTTTTTTCTTCTTCTCTGCTCTAATTAGCGGCTGCTGCTTCGTGTCCCCTCCTCCCCAGACTGAGGCTTAACGAGTCAGCAGAGCTCAGCCAAACCAGGTGCATTATGGGATACTATTGAGCAGCACCGGGGCCGGAGGAGGAAAAGTTCTGGTTTTTGTTCTGTTTTTTTTTTTTTCTTCTTCTTCTTTTTTTTCCTAAACACCAAATCGTTGAAGCAGCAGCAACAACGGTGTCGACTTTAAAGACTTAAAAGAACCGACTGCGTCGGCCATGTTGGAGGGTAAAGGGGCGAGGCTTGAATGACGGAGGACATCACCTCTGGAAGATTTTAAACTTTCTGCTGCAACTGCCGATGTAATAAATTCCCATGATTCAGATGAAAACTGCAGATTGAGCGTTTTCAGTGCAGACCTGTTCACATCTGCAGAAGAAGAACATCTCAACATTAACTGTAAAGATTCTACCATAAAAAGATTTGAGAGATTTGAATTAGTATGTTATGGAAGTCTGTTGGTGTCAATATCTCAACAAAATATACATTTAAAAAGTTTAATTTTTTCCATTTCCATATTGACTGTCATCAGTGTTTAAGAGTCCACTGAAATGATTAGTCATAATTTTCATCATTTTTTATTTTGGCAACAATTTTGCATGTTCAAAGATGAAAATAAATTTAACTCATTTTAATATTGGCAGTCACAAACTTCCATAGTGTTGACATCTTAATCATTTAAGTACTGGTGTCAAAATGAAACCTGAGTCTAACAAAGCTGAAACTTTATTTCACCACCTTTGTTGAAGTATAACCACTCTCTCTGACAAAAACACTGAAGGTAGAATTGCACCGTCAGCAGTTTCTCATCTGCTCTTGTCTGAAAGGCAACCGGATCCGACAACTCTTCTTTAGATTCTTAATGAGACTATAAAGATATCTGATCACTGAATAAGAAAACAAAACTAATGAATGAGACCAAGAGTTGCTTTCAGCACTCACATGGGGGTTGGATGATGTGATGGTAAATACAGTGAAACAACATAAAATCGTCTACCACAGTAGATATCACTTGGAGTTTTTAGCATTTTTCCAACATTAAATAATATATTTATTTCTGTTACTTAATTTGCTGGATTGGTCAAAAACAGAGACTTGTTTGTTTCTTTTAATCCATAAACTGTTTCAAAATTATAGTGTAATCTGAAATTATATACTGGATACTGTGATGGATTTTAACCATAGTGCCAACTGTCCTGACAGGACACAAAGTATTGAGATTTAATATTAATGGAAGAAATAAATTAATTCTGACTTTATTCATCGAAAACAAAAATTGTAAGGAAGAGGGAAAACTGCCTGACAGCATTTGAACAGAATTTTTCAGAGAAGTCTTTGGTTTCAGTTGAGACATGCAGATACTTAATTTGTCAGCATTTAATCAGCTTTATTTTTATACTGTTGTCATGGTGATGCAGTTGAGAGCAGGAAGTGTTTTTAAGGACCCTCTGACACCTGAGGTTTAGTCAACTGCTGAAAACCGATAAGTTCTGCTGCGTGATGCAACAATAAAAATGAGGAAAAAATAGATCCGAAGCCG
The DNA here is from genome assembly GCA_037974645.1 of Hollardia meadi. Classification (NCBI taxonomy): domain Eukaryota; kingdom Metazoa; phylum Chordata; class Actinopteri; order Tetraodontiformes; family Triacanthodidae; genus Hollardia; species Hollardia meadi. The sequence continues at coordinate 6,806,926 of JBBPCS010000878.1, read as the reverse complement.
CCCCATTCAGAACAGACAAGATTTTTACCCAGAATTCCTCTCCGGACTGTACTAGTCTGCACTGGGACAGCACGCTACAAACAAAAGAACAGAGAGGAAACCAGTTTACGCTCGTTTGATTGAGACTGGTTTGATCCAGATCCTTTCAGAGAGGTTGAAAACAGTTTGTTCCAGACTGGTTCAGACAAAATGACCCAACTTCTGACTTCTCCTTGATGTTGAATATTTGCAATGCAAATAAAAAAAGAATTAAAGTGTATTGTATAAAACCTGAGCAGGTCTGATGTGATGTTTTAATGTGCTCGGCTCTTTGTTGTTCCTGTGTATAACCCTGCAGGCTGTGTAGTCTGCCAGTCATCTCTACAGAAAATGATCACAGCCGCTGATTTCAGGCTTTTTTTAAGTTTAGATTTAACTCTTGATTTGCTTTCGTCAGATAAACTTCATGTAGATTGTTAAAAGTCTCGTCCCTACGTGTTTCCTCACCAAAAGTGATGAAAAAGTCACATTTGATCAAAGCGGCACATGAAAATTAAAGTTTTTGGTTTTAAAAACATGACGATTATTCTAGTCAGACTGTCAATAATGGTGAAAGCCTTTAAAAACAGTGCAGTAAAAAGAAACCAGACAGAAGGCTGTAATGTTTAATGTTGGTCATTCAATAGCTGTAATTGTTAACATACGTAAAGCTTTAAAGGTCCAATGTGTTAACTGATGCGACTCACCAACCTCAAGCGTCTGTTTTGACGACTTGGGAATGAGACTCAACAATCTTACATGTTGCACCTTTCATGTAAAACTACATGACAACTGTGTATCACGGACATTAACATTTTTCCTTTAGAACCTGTAGGCTTAAGAGTTTAACAGTGAAGCAAGACAGATTTGAACAAAACAGAAGACAAAGCTGTCCTGAGGCAAATTTAATGTAGTTCTAGCTGTAAGTTAATGTGCATTTTCAAGGTTAAATAGTCCCAAAAGCTTTGTTGTAAACTTTCATTTAAAAACTTTTTTTGTTTCTTTTTTAACCAAAAATGTTTAAAGAGAAACTAAAACAATTGACTTCAGTACTTTCTTTTTTTGGTTTTATAGTTTCTTTGCTTGTGTTTAGCTTATTAAAGGCACAAATAAAAAAAATTACATTTTAACCTCAACTCCACAACCCATCATGGGATTTGGAAGACATGTTTTCTTAAATTAAATTACGCCAAAATCATACCATTTATTATAGTCAGGAACTGCAAATATAGAAATTAATATCAGAAGTTCAGATTTCCAATAGTCCTTTAATGTGCCATGAATGCTTCCGTCCTAAGTTTAGAAAAGTGATATTTAATCAAAATCACTTTATTCTACATCTTATGTAAATGACTAAGTTACGTTTCCACGGAGCAAAGAGGGGACTCAATTTTTTTTCAATTTTTGTAAAATAAATTATCAAAGAAATTCAACTTGGCTAATAGTTTTTCTTTTTTTCTTTTTTTTTTAATCATTTATGGTATATCTGTCTTCCTTCTCGCCGTGATTGTGCTGTTTCCATAGAGGTGCAGGACTTAAATGTTGCAGTGAAAAACGAGCCCACAGAGTCAAAATGTGAGAGGAAGAAAAAACTTCCAGAAACCACATGGAGTTCAGAGGGTTGAGAACGGCAGGCTCCATTATAGAAGCAGAATATCACTTAACATAAAGGAATATCAGACAGTGGCGGGGATGAAGAGTCCGTGAAGGTCCAGGTGGACGCTGGCGGGGATGGAGGCCCGGGCGATTTCTGTGAAGGTCTTGGCGTCGAGGATGAGCAAGAACGGAGAGCTGTTCGGATCCGAAGTGATGACGGATGATAAAATTACCCCTACAGGAAGAAGAACACGGAACATCAGAAGCAGAGACGGAATCATCCTTTCTCACTTGCACCGTGGTTTTTAAATGTGTGAAGCAAAAATTAGCGATAGAGTTGGTTTGTTGGACAAAGCGAAGCCCTCACCATCGTCTTCCTCTACAGCTCCTGGAGACGCTACAAACACCGGCTCTGAAGGGAAGCAGGACTCCTGCATCCACTCCACGTGTGTCCTGGTGACGATGTCTATCTTGCTGAGCTGTTGGAAAGGAGAGAGACAGAGAATTAAAGTTGAGGTCAGGCGCTTTTTAGCCATTTTGTTTAAATGGCTTTGATTTGAGTTAAAAATAGACCCTTTCACTACGTTAAACATGTTACAAAGACCTTTCTGGAAGAAAGTCTTCAAGGCTAGCGTCTTCCAGTAATGTTTACCACGATAGATTGATTGCCAGTGCTGGATGAAAAGTCAGAGAATCACCAGTGTAGTAAGGATTCATCCTCTGGGGATCATGAGCAGCTGAACTGAATTTCAATCCATCTCATATTTGTTGAGACATTTCTGTCATGGTGTTGGGTCTAATTTGTTATTTCCTCTTTTATTTTGTAGGCCCTTTCCTTGTGCATCATTGTTTTTGCTTTACACATCCTGTCATTGTTCTTTTCCCACCTTTCTTTGATTACCCTCATTAGTTTCGCCTGTGTCTCGTTAACCTGCCCTCCTCGTGTATCCGTCCCTGTGCTTCCCTCTTTGTTCCCTCTGTTTTGTGGACTTTGCCTGTTTTTGGATTGTATTGGATTTTGTTTTGACCCTCGCCTTCCTCACAATCCGTAAGCCTGCTGTTTTTAAATATTATTGAACTGCATTAACTTCACATCCAGTGTCTGCATCTGGGTCCCTAACGTCCTAACGTTGTCCACAAACCACAAATAAGGACCGCTACAGGAAGTCACTCCTGCCAACTGCTCAGTGCAGAGAAAAGACTTATCCTGAGTAGCAATGCACATTTTTCACATGTCAGTCCTAAACTTAAACTAACTTGCACAATTACAATATATATATATACATCTATTCTTATTTTTTTAATCTAGTAGTTTAGTAGTTTGTATATACAGTATGTGTGTATGTGTTGTTTGTTGAAATATTTGTGTTTTTACTGTGTTTTTTGTGTTCTCTTTTACCTGGTTTGTGTGTTTTGTGTTTATGTAATTGTTACTGCAACACTAGAAATTTCCCTTCGTGATCAATAAAGTGTATCTTATCTTATTTTAAATAGAGGATCAGTGTTTCGATTCATCCTCTGGGGACCATGAGTGTTTTATGATAGTGTTGAAATATTTCTGGACCAAAGTAATGGAACTGCTGACGGCCATCCATAGAGTCCTGCTGCATTTGATTTATGATTAATTTTACCGTCATTAATGATGAAGATGTATTGGATGTTGATGGTGTTCTGCAGTGTTTCACCTTGGAGGGATGAGGAGACATCTCCACCCTGGTGCCGTAGAAGTATCTGTACTTCTTGGTGTTGAACTTGTAGTTGATCCCTGGCAGCTCCAGACCTGAGGAGGAATCAGACTCATTAGTTAGTGAGGATTAAACTCTGTTTAAATCAAAGAGACTGGCAGTGTAGCAATAATAATGATATTAAAGAACCTTCAAACAGAGTGTCTGGCTGGCAGTAGACGGAGCCGTCCTCCTGCATCACTGCCTGGGCCGTTGTGTCCGTCAGAGTCACCAAATTAGATCCTCTGGGAGAATCCTAGAAAACTTATTAACACTCTTCATACTGACAATTCATAAAATGAGAAAGTGCACATTAAACTAAGTGTTTTGGGCTGTGTGTTTTACTCCAACTGTACCTTGTTGACGTTGAGCGGCAAGACGAACCTCTGGCAGGTCGGCGTGGCGAAGCTATTTTTGTTGGACTCGATCAAGCTGCCGATGTCCTGTTTTATGTTCTGGATGTAGAACATGTCGTACAGGCTGCCGTCCTTGTAGCTGATCAGGTCAAACACCAAGTGGCCGTCAGCCTCATATGCGTTGATGTGGTGAAAAACCACCAAGGCGTCCCCGTAGAAACGAGTAGACACTGCCTTTCCCGTCGTTCTGTTGATGACGTGAAACAAGGTCTGGGAATAAAAGGGTCAGTCCAGTCATTTTGTCGATCTGCTTTGTGTCAAAAGGTTGCTCATTTGATATTACAGTTGTCATACCAACAAAGATTTACGAGCCAACACAACTCATGAGTTACAGCTTTGAATCAAAGGTACATAAAACAATAGTTTATTCACCCAAGGTGTGAATTTATATGAAATAATCTAAAAAAGGATCATGATTTACCTCCTGAGATTAAATAATCAATCAATGTAATGACGATTCCAGCAAAACAATATAGCTAAAAGTGGCACATTTGACAAAAGTACAAAAATTTAATTTAAATAGTTTTATAGTTTATTATTTATTCATTCACTTTTTTGTATGTAGAATAGGGAACTACAAACTGTTTCATTATATGATCTCGTGTTATATAATGACCATGAAGCTTCCTGAATCTTAAATTTGGAATCTTTGGAACAATGTACCAACTTACAATGTCATCCTTATAGAATTTGAGGCAACTTCCCCAGCTGACCCCTCTGAAGTAGGCAGTGGCCAGTTTGATGATGTCCAGTTTAAAAGGCTGCTCCACAAACACGATGTAGTTCTCGGTCATGCCGAAGCTGTGGAAGTAGCTCGGAAACAGAGTGGAACGAAACGGAATCGAACAGACCTGCTGAACCTTCTTCAGCGCCGGCTTCTTAGGTTCTTTATCTGAAACAAACAACTCAATATTATAAGTATTATTATCAGACAGTTAATTTATAATAGGCCTACAACTACAACTCCTCTTCCACTGTGTGTTGCATTATTTCAGTTCTTTTTTTAGACACACTAGCTAACTGAAATAGCTCTGCAACAATTGGATGGATTGCCATATTTGGTTATCCTCTAACTCTTCCTCTAGCGTCATCATCATTTCAAAATTTTAACGTCTCCTGTATTTTTGTTTATGACAAAAACTCTGGATGTTCCCATCAGCCTCAGCTGCACTTTGTGCTTAATGCTAATTATCAAATGTTAGCATGCTACCATGCTGATGATAGTAAAGAATATACCTGCTTCACAGTGTTTTTTTTATGCGCAAAATACTGTGTAATGCATTGTTATGAACTGGTATTGCTAACATGGCTAACCTGGCTAGCAATCCATCTTGGTTTTCCGACTTGTTTAACGGAATGCAGTCAACTCGAGTGTTGCGTCATTCCCAGCTATACCTTCCAAAGTAGATGGAACGTAGCCTTAGCTAAAAGTTGTTTTCCCAAAATCACAACTCATAACACCTGAACTTTATGCTGAAAATATTACTTTGTTCTCCCCGACAGTGGGCCTAATCCTCTGTTGAGTAATCCTTTAAACTGAAAAAGCCAAACCAGGTTAACACGATGATTTCTGAGGAGATTGTACATAAAGTGATCTCTGCTAACAGTGATCATGTGTCATGTGCTAATCTCTTTGCAGGACATTGTGACATAACTGATATCAAGTTTATTATTGTGACAGTCAGTCTGATTGCAGCATCATAAGTCAACTGGACTTAGATTAGATAAAACCATGATTTCTGGAGCTCCATTAATGCTGCAATTAATCTAAGATATAAAAAGTCTTAATCCCTCATTGTAGTCTTGTAAGGACCTCCGACATCAACATCTTTGAGGTTTTTGTAGTCAACTCAGATCACACTGTGACCACCGTACCTGAACCATCAGCTGGGACTTTAAAGATCACGTATTTTGGCCGACCCATGCCCATGATGGCGGTGCCCATGTTGTAGGTGTTGCCCTCTTCGTCATAGTGAGGGTGAGCCGTCGCCAAGTTCACAGCAATATGGTTCCTGTAGTTAGTCTGGAATTTGGCAGCGGACATGTGATAAGTTTGAAGAAGTATTTGTGCCAGATCAGTGAAACTTGGGAGCTTTTGGGAGGCGGGTGGAGACTAACTTACCTTGCCAACAGTTTCCAGAGTAGCGGGATCAATCTGGTTTATGTAGTTGATCTCCGAGGAGGCGTAGTAGTCCTGGCCATAGCGAATGATGTTGATCAAGTTGTTGTCGGTGAAGTCGGGGATGACGTTGCTGAGGTGCGTGAATGCCCTAGTGACGAAAGTATCTGCCGGTTTTAATCACTTTACTGTTTTGTACCTATGGCCCATTTCAAGGAATCATAAAATCAATAAAGTTCCACCTGTGTAACTTTACGGCCAATAAATCAGCCTCACATTAACATGGGAATCTTGGATGGTCTGTACCTGGAAAAGATGTTTTGGCAGGGATCTGGGTAGATCATGGTTCCAAACTCGGTGACAATAATCCTGTTGGCCTTGATGTTCTTCTTGTAGGTTTCACTCTTCAGAAACTTACTTCTGTAAGTCACCTCGCCTGAAACAACATCACAACTAAACATCAACAACGATACCAGGTACCAGATCCTCTTTATTGATTTTAATGTGCAGCAGTGACTTTAACTTTTCTACTCTCAATGATATAATTATTTAAATCTTGTCATTGGTGCGGTGAGTCTCACCGTTGCTGAAGGTGAAGCTGTGGATCAGCGACAAGCCGTCAAACCAGTGGTTGTACTCGGAGCTGCCCACAGAGAAGAGGCCGGGCCCGTTCCTCAGCAGAGTGCCCTGCAGCCAGGACGGGATGGAGCCTGCAGGTCGGAGGTCACAAGCAGGTATGCTGTTTATTGTGCATTAATGTTGTGTTTAATGCCTGACTAGAAATCACATTTTCATACTCATAAGTAATAAGTCAGTCTATACTAATAACTGTAAATTTGCCTAATAAAGGATTATCTTATCTTAACTAATAAGGTCACACACAAAAAATGTAAACAAGATAAAATAAAAATAAAAAAGATGATCTAATACCTTTATTTTCTTTATTGATTAATCTGCTGATTATTTTTTACAATTAATCATTCTATTAAATGTCCTAGGTGACGTCTTCAAATGACCCAACAATCCAAAGATATTCAGTTTACTGTGATATATGACAAAATAAGGTGGAATGCAATCTCACTTCTTGGCTTTTCATTATCTTTGCTTGAAAAATGACTCCAGAGATTAATCTGTTCTCAAAATAGTTGCCAATTATTTTTTCCGTCGATCGACTAAATGCTTGATAAAATGACGAATCATGTCACCCCTAGTCTTGTACACTAGTGCTGGAAGAAGTATTCAGGTGAGGGTGAAGGAGTCTAGTGGCTCATCTCTCCCTAAGGGCCCACATTACCTTTGGAGGGAGATAAACATTCATATCTCATATCTCAAATCCTGCGTTTCGTTGAGTAAATCCAAAATGCCTCAAGAGCTGGTTAAACAGATTACCCCCTCTGGGATTAGGTCTCACTTTTTCAATGCCAATAAATTTGAGGGAGGTGGCACAGTCCATGTTACCGTTTCTAATGGCAGCCTTATGCTCGACTGCATTTGGTTTGACCTACACAGATTAATCCACATGGGCGTTTCTTTTCTTTCGTTCCTACCAATAAAGTTAATGCATTGAAATTAAAAGCTTATTCCTACAATGTTTCAGACAGCTACACTCAAAACATTTTTTCCCACAGTAAGTTAAATGTAGGGACACGCGGAGCAACAGACCCTCTCTGTAAATTTAAGAAGAAATGTACCTTCATGCCTCCTGGTGCCTCCAATCCTACACTTGCTACATTCAGTAAACTAGTAGAGAAAGACAGTGAAGCACTTGTTGAAAAGCTCTGTCTGAATTGCGGCATAACCTTAAAATTGTGATAAAGCCTGCGGGTAAAGGAGACTTTTTATAGACCATCACTACAGAAGAAGAATTGGATAACAAAGAGCCAGTGTGAATCCTTAAAAATAGAACACCCTATCACACCTGTTTTCTTCCTTTTGCCAAAGATACATAAAAGATTCCAAAATCCTCCTGACTGACTGATTGTAGCAAGTAATAAGTGAGTCTGAGCCTTTAAGCCAGTTTGTAGACTACTTATCCTAAAGACACTAGAGATGTCATGGCTGACAACTCCTTTTTGGTATCATTCGATGTGGAATGTTTACCATCATTCCAGGATAAATACAAGATAAACGAATTCATTCATTGTCTTTCCACTCATGTCATCTATATCTCGAGACTCCTAGCTGTTGCTCGACATTACAAGGAGAAAAAAATTGTGGGTCAGCCACCTCCCTCAAATTTATTGGCATTGATAAAGAAAAATTAATTTTTTATTTTTTTAATCTCTCTCCAAAGGTAATGTGGGCCCTTAGGGAGAGATGAGCCACTAGAATCCATGACTCTCACCCTCCCTATCTAGTGGTAAAGGGGTTGAAGGTTATATTCTAGTAATCCTATATAATATTTACCATGTTATGTTTTTGTAGATCATGATTTTGTTCATGTTTATATATATAAAAGCTTATATTTGAAAAAAAAGTACCACTGTGTAAAAAAAAGAAGAAGTATATTTTAAAGTTTTGGCACGGCTTTCTAAAAAGGTATCTTTTATACTTTTAGTTGCATAGTTTATAGTTATGCTAATATTTTATTCATGGATAATAAACCATTTATTTACAGTCTTGAGTGATTAATAAGGACAACTTTTGAGTTTTGCTGATGTGCGTCATTCTTCAGTGTAACCGTTTCATCTCGTAATTAAATGGAGCTCCAATAAAGGGCTCATACATTCTATAAAAGTGCTGCAGGGCAACATTAATTTATTAACCGCTTATTAAAACTTTAAAATGTTTTATAAACAATTAAATGAGACTCAAGCTCACCTTTCACTTGAGCTTTCACTGGTTCCGGAGTTTCCGATCCATTTTTTGCGAATATGGACTGCATGGTTCACCCCTGACCTGCAAGCCTCGTATTGTTTTTCCCCCCAGAGTGCACTGCGGCAACCCCACCAGCGAAGTGAGCACACAGACTGACAGCAGCTGAGTTTATGTAGCCTTCTTCTACGTGATGATCTTCAGGTGTCTGAAAACTCAAAAACAAAACATGCAGCATAAACTTTTTTTTGGATTACATAACGGCTCCGCTGTGGACTTCACTCTTTTCAAAATAAAAGCCTGTGGGGTGGTGTGGGTGCTGTCAGTGCCCGATCAGTCCCGGCTGCCCGACCGCGTCCTGCACATGCGCGAATGTGGTCCAGTCAGTGAAGTAATCCGCCTGTTCAGAATTATTGTGCAATCATAAAACAGGGAAAGTTCATGCAAAACATTGGCAGGGAATTTATTCTTTTTCTGTATATGAGCTGTGCCGGGATTATTGAGGTTTTTTAGGAAAAATGTATGGTTGAATTCTTGTGTTTATTGAACATAATTCAATCAATATATTAAAACTACATGTTCCAGACAGCTTTTAAAGAAGAAGAAGAAGAAGAATTTTCTGATTCTGATTTGTTTGTTTTCAGAAGACATGTGACTTGTGGGGGAAAAAAGGGGTCCCAGTTTTACTTTGCTTACTAAAGGATTAAGCTTAATTAAAGCACCAAAACTACTTGGTTATGTTTAGGCAACGTAAATACAACAAAAGCACTTGGTTAAGCGAAGGTAAGCATCATGGTTTGGGTTAAAAAATACACCCTTTCACAACATTTAACACGTGTTACAATAACATTTCTGGAAGAAAGCCTTCAAGGTCCTACTTGAAACTTGTTTCCAGTGTTCAGCATTATACACAGCGAACAATTGCATTACCTACATTTACCTTGATAATACTCATTATTTAGTAAATTGTGACAAAGTTCTCTTAAACCAGACTTGATATAAAATGTTACCATATCGCTCTCGTTTCTATTTTTATTGGAGTTCAATTTTATGGCAGCATTCTTCTAACAAACACTGTGTTCATTTTCATTTCCCTCACAGTCGGCCGCTTTTAATTTGAAGGTGAACATGTTGCAAGTGCTGCTGGATGGATCCTTGACCCCAAAACAGATGATAACAGGCAGAGTGTTGTGACATCTGGTCACATTTTCTAAATGATCTAAATGCAATCTGTGAAACTCCTCGCTCTATCATTAAATCACCAAATTTTACACATGTTTATATAAAACATGTAGTAGAAACAATAGTACAGTAGTTTATAGTATTGAACCTTGATGATGTCCACAATTAATGTTCCAAAACTGCAATATTAAATATTATAAATGTGTGCAGGATCTTTGTTTTAAATCTATTCCTTTGTAAAAATTTAATAAAATTATGCTTTATTACTAAATTACTGCATATCAAAATATTCTCACTACCCAAATATTATTGTTTTATCGATTAATCTGCCCATTGTTTTTAGTTTTGTCTGGAAAATGTCAGAAATAAATCTTTTTTTCAATATAAAACCTAATTTTAAAACTAATTCATAATTAACTTGTGTGTTTCTATCTTGATTTGATTTCCGATTGAAAGGTGAGAAGATTTGAGAGCGGCAGACTTTGAACTTCAGACTTGTCAGATGTATCTCTGGCTGTTTAATTGGTTAAATTAGTTTACTGCTTTACAGCTGCTCCTATCAGGCTTTGTTACAGGTCTTTAATGAGCACTGTGTCCTATAACCTACTGTTCCTAAAAATACTAATAATTTGGATTAACTTACTATTGATGCTTCTTTTTCTTACAATATCTCTGACATATTATGTATGGAGTTGTATGTATGGACCGGGTAGGCTGTGTTTGAACTGCTCTTCTTGGGATCAATAATCTTGTCTGAATCTAAATAAATACAGACACTTTTGGATGAAAAATGAAGTTTATTACAAACAACGACAGAGAGCTGTTAGCAGTCAGTTAGCAGCTGTTAGTTCTGTACAAATAACACTGTTTGATTGGTTAGTTGAGTTTGCCAATCGGCAACAAGGCTAGGTCTCAAACAGCACCCTACGCCCTTTGTAGTACACTATTTTCCACCCTAAACCTTTCCTAGTGCACTGTATTCTACGCTACATCCTGCATCGTGCCCCACCTCCCACCTTAGGTCCTCCATAGTGTGCTATGTTCCACCTTAAACCCTTCTTGGTGCACTTCTTCCCTTCCTACACCCTTCATAGTGCACCATGTTTGAGTTGAAACTCTAAAGAGTGTGCCACTTTAAAATCTTCCTGAGCGCACTTTGTTGCGCGCCGTACCCTCCATAGTGCACTGCATTCCACCTTAAACTCTTCATAATGCACTCCTTTCCTTCCAAGTGCGCTATCACCGTCTTGCACCCTTTGTAGTGCACTACAGTCCATCCTAAATCCTTCTGGTGCACTCCGAGTTCACAAGATTTAAAGTCGTGGATATTTTTAAAAAAATGTTGGACCCTGTAGAAGCTACTTTTCTTGATTTTCTACTTTTTTTGCATTCCCAATCACAACACTGACATGTTGAAGACAAAATCATTTTCCATACGTGAACAGGGAACAAGGTAGCATCCTTTTTTTTGGTGTAATTCGCCGGACTCATGCCGTGTTCATGTTATGTGGGATGGGAAAGACAACTTGAAAGTGTTCACATCATCGGACTATTAAGACAAGTTCTTGGTTGCAGAGTTAGTTGAAGTAAAAAATACTGTGTACGGTCAATAAATCACTATGTCCGTGCTTTTTCAAGCACTTTTGGAGTGCCAGTTCAGATATATCAGAGCTTTTAACTATATAACCGGTGTGATGTTGGCGTGAACACTGTTAACGTCAGGAACTGGTAACTCCCACATGACATGAATGCTGCGTTACACAACATTTAAATGCAACACACACTGGTCACATGTAACACCGCATCATTTGTTACCATGTCTGCCAAAAATTGTGTTTATATAAAGCCAATTTGCAACATTAAATATGTTTTGAACGAAACGTAATGCAACACGTATTATGTTTTAATCCAAATAATGCTGTTTTTATCAGTCAGACAGTTTATTAGACAGTTTAGGGCTGTGGTGTATCCTGATGTCAACATGTCATGATGGTGTGTGGCAAGCCAGCTGGCTAAAATAAAGGGGCAGCTTCTCATGTGTTTTATCATGCAAGATGTTCGCGTCTTTACACGCCAAATTATTGCGTCTCAACAGGTTCAAATCTCGCGTCTCAGAACATTTTCAGTGTGCGAACGTGTTGGATTTTTGACACGTTTTCACAACAATGTTGATGCTTCCATGCTTTTGGCTGACCACCATCTTTCATGAATCTTGCATCTCTTCAGGTTCTGCGCCTCATTTAAAAAAAATAGTTTTACATGTTTTGCAAGAAGGTTCTGGAGCTTTCTGTAGTATCACACTGTCTTCATCAGCAGACGGGAGTTGCAGATGCTGACAGCTTTTTCGGACTTCTCGTCTCATGTTGGCTTCAAGGTTGAGATCAAAAGTAAATTCTTGTCACAAAACAATCTCACCACAAGGTCCATTTAGTCGCTGTTCTGGAGCTTTCGATCAGCCACTAAGTTTTACTTGTGGTGAGATCATTTTGATTGTTTTAAATCAGTTGCTGTGGTTGCTCTCTTGCTCCCCTTCCTGCTCAACCTGCTAAGACACAATAACTTCATCATGTCAGGATCTTGCACACGAGTATCTACGTTTTTAACGCACTGGCTTGCAGAACCAGTGTGTGTTGCCCTCAACCAAAACTTTACGTCAAAGATACAACCTCGTGAGTTCATTTGAAGGCAGCGTTCCACCTTAAACCCTTTATAGTTTGCTATTTCTCTCCCTACACCCTTCATAGTGCACCACTGTAAACACTCCCCCTGTAGTACACTTGACAGGCTGCGTACCTTAAGGACCGGGGTGTTGTCTGAGAATGGCACCAGAGAAACGGAGAGAGAGAGACAGAGAGGTAGAGAGAGAGAGACAGATAGAGAGCGTGCGAAGGTTTAGTAGAAACACAGACGGTCACAGTAGGTTGTCTGTCAGACGGACGGAGAGACAGACAGTGTCCGCAGTTAGTGGAGTAGCAGTTTGGAGGTCTGGTCTATGTACAGAAACGAGAAATGCATAATCAGAATATCCAAACTAACCAGAGCTGCACGCATGGTGGAGAGGGGGGAGGAGGGGAGGAGGGGAGGGAGGGAGGGAGGGACAGCGGCAGCTCTGGTTCGCTAAAAAGACAAAAATGAAAACAGGTGTCACCGCAAACACATGGCAACGCTACACCGGGACACCACCTAACTGTCCGTGGAAAAAACGCACACACCCACACGCACACAGGACGGCATCACAAGCACACACGCGTGTGCACACGCGTGCACACACACACACACACGCTGTCTCTCTGACACACACACACAAACATTAATATGACAAACAGTTTCTCTCTTTTTTTCTATTGAGGTGAAAAACAGATTCTATTATTCATAATTATCATAATCATCATAATTAATCATCTTCATCATAGCAGTGGTGTGTGTGTGTGAGTGTGTGTGTGTGTGTGTCCTCAGTCTGTTTATACACACTATTAACAGAATGCCACGCAGAGAGCTCAGTTCTGATTGGCTGACGGGTCTTTTCACCTCTTCTCTTCCAGGAGGCGTTTTTATTTAATTTTTTAAAATTGTCTCTGGTAGCTAGGCAACCACAGCTTCCTGGAATCCCAGCCTGTTGTTGTTGGTGATGATGATGTGGTCATGTGGTCTCCCTCCCACTGACAGGAAACAGTCATCAGTGGGTGTGATTGGTTGCTCGGGGCAGTAAACTGGAGGCCAACTTGACGGCGTCATCTGATTGGACGACGTGTGGCCGGAGGTGTGTTTTGGCTGAGTGTTGAAGCACCAGGAAGAAGTGGGAGGAGATCAACAGTACCTGCTGCTGGGAATGTGTGTGTGTGTGTGTGTGTGTGTGTGCGCGTGTGTGTGTGTGTTTGTAATTAATCTTCTAATACTGGCAGGTAATCAGGGCCTAAAGTGTGTTAGGAAACATTTATGAATGTGGAGCCTAAAGGACGGTTGGGACCCCTTCAAGGGGACGCAAGATAAATCTGAGGGGTCACAAAATGATATATATAATGAATATTTTGTTGGATTTGTTTCAAATCTTTGCTTTTAATTGCAGCCTGACACTTTATGGACACAAGAAGTACTTAAGGAATGAGAATTAACACGTAATGTATTTGTTTTTAAACAGACGAAACCCGCCCATCCTGGTTCACTGGACATTTTTTGGCACAAAAGATTTACACCGGTTCAGCACCATCGTCCGGACAAACTTTAGTAGTTGTGAGGCTAAGCGCAGATAAATCATCTAAATGTTGCTTGTTTTGTCCAAAAATGTAATATTGTGCTGTGTTGGAGATCTGTGCCTGTATTGTCATGTGTCATCTCGGCCTCTAGGGGGCAGCACAGGAAAAGAAGTTGATGTAACGCTTCATTTCTCTGTAGACAACTCCATTCTGAAAAGGTTTCCTGTCTTAAGCATCCAACTAGCTGACCCAATGTTTAAGATTAGTTAGATGAAATTAATTGATCAACAAATGAATTTACATTATTGATTTATTGTTTTGGTAACTTTACAAGCACAAATGCCAAGAACTCCCCAGTTTTAACAGCTTTTCTTTCTCTTATGTGACAGGAAGGTGAATATCTTTGGTGTTGGACTGTCGGTCGGATAAAAGAAGCAAATTAAAGGCGTCATCTTGGCTTTAAGGAAGTTGTGACAGGTACTTTTAACATTTTGATAGAGCTATGAATCAATTTATCAAGAAAATAACAGGAAAAATAATCAATAATTTTAAGAATTATTAGTTACAAGTGCACAATCCTATATGTGTGAACTATTTACTATTTGTTAATTTTCAGAGCATCCAGTTGTTGAAATGGAGAATTTGTCCTGATGGTGGCGCTACAGGAAACATCAGGAGGACACAGAAATGATTCAACCCACATGGAATCTGAATGTGGTCAGTAAAATTCATGTCAGTGTGTCCAGTAGTTGAGATATTTTGGGGTAATCAATGTGTTGCCACGGCCGTCTTAGAGCCCGAATGTACTCCCGAACGGACGCGTAGTATTTCTGTTTACACTATTGAGTCCGGTCAAAAACAAAAAATTAAAGGTACGTGGACGTCTTTACAGCCCCTATGCATACACCCTCTGATGAAGAAATTCACTTGATGATGAAGAAAGTATAATTCCACCTTTTCGGCTCCACTTTTCATAGACAAAACCATCATAAAAGAATTTCCCAGCATGCCTTTGGCCCTGTTAGCTTGCAGTATTGTCAGTCAGTGTGTGTGTACTTGTTGTAAACCAGACTCTGACCCTGCTGTCAGTGTATGTGTGTGTGTCAGTGTGTTTTGAGCACGCTGCGTGGCACCCAGCCTTCGGCGGCTGGCGAGTCGCTGTTGGCCGGCCGGTAGACGAGACTCTGACCCTGCTGGTTGGACGCCAGAATCTGAACCTTCTCCCCCCGAAACACAGAGATTTCGTCCTCCCGCACCGCCACGAAGTCCTGCAGCACCAGCACCAGCTCCTGAGGGGTCAAACGTCACATCACCATCAAAAACTATCATCTGGACTTGTTTTTAGCTCCAAACTCTAAAAATCAAGTAGCTGATCCAGGAATAAAATAAGGATGGGGAAGCCAAACCTGGTCGTCCTGCTCGATGTCAGGAGGAGGCTGAGGGGCGTGGCCGTTGGGTGTGGGCGGGGCCGATGGAGGTCTCCCTGACGACAGAGGTCGGGTCACAGTGATTCCACCCTCCTTCCTCTGGTACTCAATAGGAGACTGAAGAGCTGTGGACACAGAACCAGGATCAGGTGAGATTCAGGTTCAGCAAAACCAGATCAAATCCAGATGTAAACACTGTTTTTGAGATATTTCTGAACTATTTGTGAATGTTTTGGATAGATTTAAGATATATTTAAGCATTTTCAGGGAGATCTGATGATGCGTCAATTAACGTTAAGGGGGATTTAATGAGATTCAAGAATGTGTCATGGAAATTCAAGGATACAATGTAGACTATTTCAAGGACATTATAGGATTTCTTAGGGAATTTAAAAAAAAGTTTCAGGGATTCAAGGATGGTTATGAGGGAGATTTAAGAATGTACTCACCTGACAGGAAGTTGTTCTGGGCGTCCAGCAGGGTGGCGATGGTGTCCACCCAGGTCATCTTGATGCTGGCGGAGGACGCCTGCAGTGTGAAGCGCTCCGCCGAGCCACGAGACCACAACACAAACTTACAGGGATCACCGTCCACACTGTCCTGCATCGCCAGGTAACTCACCTGATCACACATGAAAATAATACCATTATTCCCAGTAAAAACCAGTCTAACAAAGATCCATGTCTTGAACCAGCATTAACCAGCCTAACCTTGATGCTGTTCTTGAACTGGTATCCCGGGTTGTTGGAGCCTTTGCGCAGCAGTTCGCTGAAAATGATGATCTGCTCGAACAGGAAAACTCTGCGCTCTTTACTGCGAGACAGAACTCCTCCGTCCTGCTCCCAAACACAGAAGGTCTCCTGCTGCAGCAGCTTCCCCTGAGACGTCAACTTCCCCTGGACAACAGAAAGACAGGTGAGAGTCTGTTACACATCTTGTCTGTCTCTTTTTTGTCTTCTTCTATAGAACACTTTGTTTTTACTTGAGGGATGAGTTTAAATAGCTGTGACAGAAAAATTGCATACAATAAAACAACTACTAGGAGCTAAAAGAGGCTAAAAAGCTCAGTAGAGCTGCTTTCAATTCAATTCTCTTCACAAGTGCTTGAAACACTTTCACATTTGATCCATTGTTCATAAAAAATGTTTATTCCAGCAGCTTTAAAAAAGTCTCCAGTGAAGTTTAACCAGATCCTTCGACAGTTTACAGCCTAGGGTAGACAGACGGGCAGACAGACGGGTGTACCTCGTATCCCTGCAGGCGTCCCAGGTTCATCATGTCGTTGCAACGTTTTGGTACCAATGACATTAGCTCCAGTGCTTTCTGTACACACACACACACACAGTTGTTGTTGATGACTCACCATCCTACGTACATAATTTAACATTGACATCATCAACACCATGACAACACCACCATCTTCCAGTCTAACTGCTGCTGTTTGAAGATATAAATTCACCTTTGTGTCTTTTGTCCAAGTAAGTTTTTGAGTGTGGCGACTTTTTTGACTCATTCTGGTGCGCTGAGCTCTAGGGGCTCTTTACTGTCCCCCAGAGGCTGCAGGGCATAAAGTAGTATTCAGTATTTTTACCCTGTTGGCAAAACTCAAAAACTCCCCTCCTTCCCTCCTTCCCTAAGCGCCTCCGTGGTGGAGTGTGGGAGGTCTGGATTCAAATGAATCTTTGGAATATGTGAAGGTGGTTTGTTCAAGCTCAAACATGGTGTTATGTGGCAACTAGGAGACTCACCTCAATCTCTTCACAGTCGAGTCCTGCTTTGGACGTGTACTTGAGAAAATCCTGAGAAAGAAAAGGATTAAAGAATAATGCTGATGTTTGCCAGCGGATGGAGACAGAAACTCAGTCGATCCTAAATTTACCTTTAACAGCAGCTGGTACTTGGTGATTCTTTGGATGGGTTTGATCAGATAATCACTGATTGACATCCTGCAGCTGATCTCATGCTGGATCTCCTGCAGACGGACAGAGACAGGTTCAGTTTTCAGCTTATACAAGTCATCTGTTGTTGCAATTATTTCATCTGAGATCTCATAACGATAAAATAAAGGAAAATATTAAAATACTTCCAGAAACAGTAGTGATGTAACAGGAAGTGATGCGTTACCTCAAAGAAGTTCTCGTACTCGATGACGATGAACTCTGACCTCGGCTTGTTCTGACAGTAAACCACATACATGTGGAGACGGCGCTCCTGCAGCACACACGCACACACACAATCAGAAACATTTACTTTTTTTTTACTAACAATCACTCATTGGCTAATGGATTGACAGAATGACTGATCAATAATCATCATGTGAACCTCCTGCAGGAGTAGTGTGATAGATGATTAGCAGCTCCTGGTCCTCCTGGTTACTATGGAGACAGGAAGTCGTACTGTGGTAGCGTAGTAGTGTATTGTGGATTTTCAGTAATGTGTGTCTACAGTTTAACATATATTAAAGTTTATATAAAACATATATTAGCCTGCAGGTAACAATAGCAATGTTAGTACTGATGCTTCAGAGTGCTCAAGCTAACTTTATCAACTATTAGTACTGATATTGAAATCAATATTGTAATTTAATTTAGTAGTATGTGATTTAAAAGGTAGTTTATCCACCAAATCACATGAAATTTACTAGAGTCAAAAAATTTGGTGGAATCTACTGAGATCTGCTAAGCTAGCTACATGTAGCAAGAGCTAAGCAGATTTTTCTTTGTTTTCTCCATAATTAACTAACAACAAACTGATCAACCAAAATGTCAGATCATCAAAATAGGTATTTTTCATTTACAGAGAACAACGAGAGAAAAATCAATGACTAAACTTTGCTTTAATTTTAGCTCAGGCTAGCCGCGGCTGTCTCACAAGCTAGCTTTCACTTGATATACCCCTCTTAACTGTCTCATTTGCTTTTATAAAATATGATAACCATGTGATGGGCTCTATCTCTTTTTGTGCCAGTGTAGTTGCTGTTGCTGCTTCAACATAAAGTACGATGGTGTTTAGCTTTTTGTGGCACTGTTTAAAACGTTCAGAAATGGGTGAAAATTACCGCTAATAACTCACATGTCTGATGAAGAGGTCCGCCAGCAGGTCGTGATTCTGAACACAACGCTCCAACTCCACCAGGAAGAAACTGAAAGAAAACACACAGAGTGAGTTTGAGACAGTGTGAAGGGAAAGACAGGAAGAAGTGTGTTTTTATTGACGTGTTTGAGACGGACTCGCGGTGCCAGTCGTAGATCTGCTGGATGTTGCCGAAGACGATCTTGTCTTTTCCTCTCATGTCCTCCGGAATCCCTCTGACCTCCAACCTGGACATGAAGCCCTGCGAGACGCACACAGACGGAACTTATGTTACAGATTTAATTTTACAATTATTTCAACTTAACATTCATGCCAATAAAACTCCTCAATCTTTAAACAATATGAGCCAGTCTACCAGTCTAAAGACTCACCTCCACAATCACGGCCAGATCCTTCACGTAGTCCTTCTCTGATTGGATCATCTCGTTAACCACAAACCTGCAGACACAAAGTTCACTTTGAGCTTTTTAAATATTCACACACATCGTCACATTTTTATGATTGTGGTTGTGTCTTACATGCGTCCTCTCAGTGCTTTATTTCGCTGTTCGGTGTCCGACTCGTTGGAGCTCTGATCTGAGTCCAGAGCCTGAAGAGAGAGCGAGAGATGAGAACAGAAAGCAAAAGTCTGGTCCAGTTTCCCAAGAAAAATGCCTGCGGGAACCTGGAATTTTCAACGTGTGTGTGTCTGATTTGCTGATATACAATAGAGATACAATAGATCGTACAAAATGTTGTCTGAACTCGTCTCTGTGTTAGTAACTGTTTTGAAGGGTGTCGTAGCGGTGATAATCACACAAGTTAAAATAATGGCACACATTTTCAGTCTCACCGCACAGACAAATATGGTTGTCAACGTCAAAACGACATGGGGGCGGGGATTTCAGACAAGCACTTTATTTGGAGAATAATGATACTTTAACTTCATTTATCCTTGTTAACACCTGTTCCTCCCTGTTTACCTCGGGGTTGTTCGGGTCTTTGATGATCTGCATGGGCGGTGGTAGAGGGGTGTGGCTTTCTTCCTCTGGCTCCTCCTCCCCTCCACTCTGCCCCGCCTCCTCTTTCCTCAACTTCTGCAGAAACAAACATACGACTACTTTATCTTTTTTTGTCTTTATTTTGTGGATGTGTTTTACTGACGTTGTGGGGACATATGTCTGTTAACACAGTCAGATTGTGAGGACTCAAATTCCTTAAAGGGGACATGAAACACAACTGTGTGTGTGTCTTTTTGTACCATTTGTGCATTGCCAGTGAGGGGTGTGGTCAGCTCCTGCCTGTTGTCCCGCCTTCTGGTTCTGATAGGAGGTTTCTTCTGTCCATCAGCCTTTCCCTGACTCAGCCTCCTGACGGGACTGGTCAACCAGCGCTGCAACATACACACAATTACCACTATTGAAAGAGACTAAGTACATTTACTATAGTACGGTACTTTGCACTTTTGAGGTACTGGGACTTTTTCCATTTTCTACTCCACAGTTCTACTACCAGGACTATCAATTGTTACCTTCAGGGTGTTTCCGGTTCCAGAGACGCTGCGTTTCTGCCCTGGAGAGCCAACAGCGCCCCCTGGAGCCCCGCCTACTCCACAGACTGTGGGGGAGGTGGCACCTGAGAGAGGAAAACAAGGAGGTGTAATCAGCATAACAATTAGTTCACTGTACCTCAGGATGGTGAGTAAATTCAGTCAGGATTATTGTCTCACTTTGGCTGGTCTGATTCTGGAGGCCCGGACCTTCAGAGCTGTACACGCTGGAATCTGCAGGGACAAACACACACAAAGATACTGAACTTAATTATGGTCATGCTAAAAAAAAGTAAAATTAAGCATAAATAAAACAACAGATTATACTTTGTTGAGGTGAACAAGTGAACACACCAATGTAGCACATGTACAGAATGCATATAGAACTGTCCTAGGAAGATGCTTCAAAGATGCTAATACAAATTCCCCAAATCAAATTTTATTTCACCAAAATCTCAAAAATTTGATTAAAAATAGTGCTTAAAATTAGTTAAAAAAAACAAAACTAGAGAGACGCAATCACAGTACCTTTACTTACACAAATGTTGCACCAAGTTATGCAGGAGATGAGAAAATTTAATGCACTGTAAAAACCTGGTTACTGTAAATTCACAGATATCTCTGCTAATCCAACTTTATTTTAGAGCCACAGCGGTGGGTCCAGACTGATGCGACACATTTCATAACAGGAGTTACCTGTGCAAAATATAATATGATATGCAGACAATGCAACACTTTATTTCAATGTGCATCAGCAGCTATGGGCTAGCTATCCACCTGGTAGCGACCATAATTTGCCCAACTTGTCACCCGTTATCTGCCAAACACATTGTAGGAGGGCCTGCTCTCCCAAACGGGCCCCCCACCCCATGGACCCCAGTGCAAATGCACTGCCTGACTGTCTATATTTACGCCCCTGTTTACATGACGTTTAGAAAGTGTGTTTACTGCAGTTACTGAAGTCCATGTAAACAACAGGTAGGAAGTAATGAAGTACATTTACTCAGGAACTGTACTTCAGTAAATTACATCAGTAGTACAATTACATCTCAGAGGGGAATATTGTAATTTTTACTTCACTACATTTATCTAACAGCTTTAATTACTCTGAATTTACTTTCATATGATAAATGTATTAAAAAATAGTGCATTGTTATAGATTAAAGGCCCCACAGACTCACACAGGTGTTGTCTGCAACGTAACTGCTGATTAGACCATTGAGGCTCTGCTGGCATTTACATGAGGTCATCATGTACTTATAAGAATCATAAAGTTTATGATTTAACAGCAAAGTTTAACAGCAGAGCCCCTGAAACCACTGATGTAAACCATTAAAAGAGAGGCAAACAGAGAAGGAGACAAGTTAAAGACATGTTGAGACAGACAGTTCTTCCTGTCTTCTTCTTTCAGGTCAGTGAGGACGACCTCCTGCAGACTGTACACACACAATACACTGAGTGTTGGGTGTGGTATGTAATGATTATGTGAAGCTTCTCTGGAAGTTAAGAAAACCTGCATGTCCAGTTCAACCAAAACACAGATGCAGACTGGTAACATTCCCACATGTCATTTGAATTACTGCATGTGTGTTAGGTTTGCTGTAATGGTCGAGAGACAATGAAACAGACTGACAGAGAGAGAGAGAGAGAGAGAGAGAGAGAGGGAGGGAGGGAGAGAGAGAAAGCACGACAGGTCAACACAGTTGTTCTATCACTCATTAACCAACACATTTCCATTCTCTCTTCGTCTCTCTTTCATATCAGAACCCACCTCGCTCGTCCTCCCCCTCTCTCACAATCCACTCCCAAATGGCAGAACAATCCCAGCATGCACCTCTGCCCCGCCGCATGCTTTGACATCAATCCATTCAGCAAAGAATAAAAAACCATAGGTGACAGAAGGAAAGAAAGAGACAGAGCAGTGTTTCGCTCCACAACACTGAATGAAATGACAGAGGAGTCAGAGGTCTGAGGAGGCGGGGCTAAACCGCAAGAGGCAGAGTGAGATGAAGTGGGGGTGTGGCTGACAGACTAAGAATTTATTCCTGTAGTTTCATCATGTATCACTGCTCACTATAAAATTTAAAGTAAATTCATTAAAATGTAATTAAAATGAAAAAAATCAAAGTGAAAATAAAATAATAAAAGCAATTAAATAACAAATGAAAATTAAAATAAAATAAAAACATAATTAAGTATAAAATACAATTAAATATGATAAATGAAAATTCAATAAGCATGGGAAAATATATTGGAAAAATCTGCTTGATAAAATATATTAAAATATATAAAAATAAAAAAGGAAATAAAAGAAAACAAGGGAAATGAAAGAAGAAAAATGCAATTAATAAAATGAGACAAACAGTTAAAAGAAAGTTAAATTTAAAAACCAAAACAAATTTAGTTTTAATAAAACATAATATGATTTTTTAAAACAGGAGAGCAGACCTGAAAACAGCTACTTTATTTTTAAACTGCAGCTCCCATTGTTTAGTGACAGGGAAGAAGACACAGCAGGCAGTCAGGATGTTAAACTGTAGATTCCTGTTGAGTCACTACACTAGAACTGCAGAAAAACTCAAACACTTAATGACGCTCTAGTGCCACTATCTGGTGTGGAGTTTGGTTGGATTGATGATTCATTTATTTAAACAGTTCCAAATTACAACAGTAAAACAAAATGTTGAAGTACATGTGCACTTATATCTCTGTGGACACATGGATTTTTACATATATTATCTGTCGGGACATCTGGTTTTATTACCTATTTTCTATTTAAGTGTCTCACTAACTCCTGTCAAAATGCCTGCAATGAAAAAGCTCTATTCCAGGACTGCAGCATTAAGAGCATTTATCAAATTAATGTGGTAAGTAGCTTAAAACATAGAGAAAACAATGCTCTTTCAAATGTGTCCTCGTTATTGCAGACTGTTTCTCTAAAACACACACAGTCACAAAGTTAGGATGTTAATATAAAGCGGCAGATCCTAACAAACAAACAAAACACATTTAATTATTTATGCTCAGCTGCAAAACAAGAACACAAGGACTTGTGTGTGTGTTAACAAGTTTTCCTACAAACCCGTATTTAAATATTTAGGGGGCACAGAGAGACAGACGGGATGTGGGACATCACAATTCAACACATACACTGTTTATGTGGGTTGAGGATGTTTAATGTTCCCCCTGTTTAAACAGGAAGTGACATAGTGCAAACATGGGAAGTGCTGCCGCAGTGGCAAGTGGATGGAGTAAAAGGACAACAGAAAAAAAAAAAGTAATATGTTGATACATTTCTGGGTGGAGGAGGCCATTTGGACTGATGGAAAACATGATGTGAACGTAGAGAAACCCAAGCTATAATAGTTTTATCAGTCATGCTCTGATTGGTTTACCTCTACTTATTAGCCCCCTCCCTCAATTAGTTTACATTTTGGTGGTTCTGTCTGACATACAGTACATGTTGCTTGATGATGAATGATGCACCACAATTAGGGTCATAATCAATAACCTGGTTCAGGTCTGGGTACGACAATAATCTGCAAATCCACAACTTGCTCACAGCTAAGTCCTCAGGGCCTAAAACCCAGCTTTGTGTGCCTATTAGGGATGGGAAGATTAACCGATTCGTATCGATACACGAACACGCGCGGGCAAGATGCGAGTGCATCGGTAGA
>JBBPCS010000878.1:6759910-6783039 GCA_037974645.1 Hollardia meadi | reverse complement strand
CACACACACACACACACACACACACACACACACACACACAGACACACACACACACACACGCTTGTGCAGAACATGTTCATAGTGGGCTGCAGAAAAGCTGATGAACAAACAGTTCTCTGAAAAAAAGACAAAGCACTACAAAGCAAATCAACACTCGATGCCAGTATAATGACACCAGAGAATTGGATCACTTTAGAGAGCTGCAGTCAGGTATTACCATCCCAAACTCCAAACACACTAACAGACTCTCCAATTCCAATTTACTGCACAAAGCCAAAAGTCATCTGACAGAGAGTTGATGTCCTGACAGCTGTTTTTTGGTTCTACATAGCCAGCAATTTGTTCCACTGGCTCAGAATTTCTAAATGTAGTTTGTAGTTGACACACCAGCACCTACATCTTACTTTACCTCCTCGAGAAAGTAGCCTTAATTAACGTCCTAAAGTAAGCACTAATTATTGTGTTTTTGCCTGCTTTTTAAGTGATGACAAATCTCAATCAAGCAGCAACTTGGAGGCAACATTTGTATGATACACATTTAGTACACATTTACATGACAGAGGTTTTGCAAACTGTTTCTGACTGAAAGATGCTATTTCCAAACACTTAAAACAGGAAACTATGCATTTATAACAGGAAACCTGCATTTCAAACTGGGAGCGTGGAGTTTTAAAGACCAGTGCTTTCACCAGGCACAAAAGGCCTAAAAAAATGATGATCCTGCGTTTTGGGGTGTTTGGGGTGACCCATATGTGGAAGTGCTTTATTACATCTCTGAAGGACCCCTTTGACTGCTTCTTCTGCCTTGTGACCCAAAATTCTATATACTCAATATACTAGTTAAAGAGGAACACCAATTTCATACATGTCACTGTATATGTCAAAAATAAGTTGTATAAAGCCTTTTGTGGCTCCAGAGGGAGTGCACAAAATTTGGGGAATTGCCATGTGATGTCATGAGAGTTTGCTTCCAAGACTACAAGCTTGAAAATGAAAAAAAAAAAAGATGTAAGCTTTACCATCTCAGTAGCCCACTATCTCTGCTTGAGTTTAGCAGCTCGAGGCTACATTAGCCACTACAACACACCTGAATGTCCAACCCAACTCTTGGCAATTAAGTTGCATTGTGGGTAATGAAGCCATCAGACTTTTACAAGAAAAAAAAAAAGTGTAGATGCGTCCAACATGTTGGACAGCGAGGTACGGCAGCACCACTTGGACAAACCACACCAGAACTGCAGTGAAACCATTCATTTGTTAAGATTATGATTACATTTAATGACTATTTAGGACAGCTGCGTGGTTTCCTGTCGTAGCATTGTATTTATTTTATAATGTTCATATTGCAAATGTAAATGTTGTAAATGACAAATGTTACTTTGACACTTTGGCAATATTGTTCTTGAAACTTTCATGCCTATAACGGCCCTCTGAATTGAAATGGAAAAAAAAAGTAAGCTATTCCATGACAGGCAACCACACACCGTCATCTGAAATAATCCTTAACAAATTTAAACATAATCATTATTAACGGCTAACCTTAAATTAACGGTTTAAATTAACTGTTACTGGCCCTCACTGATAATGCAGTCCGCAGTAAAATTATGTAAATTTAGCGGCGCAGTCTGGGAGTACACTATACACACAATTCAGTAATTTTCCAGTCATTGTGGGGACATTTCCATCTAAAATAAAATGAACCCTCAGATGTTTGGAGTAGATGAAGTCTTTTGTGTTGGTCCTTGCAGCTGACAACAAAGAAACTGGCTGCTCTGGTTGTATCTTCAACATCTTTGTAAAACAACGGCAGACCGATAGTCGGACAGATAGTGACGTAGATAAGTAATGGACGAAAAGGCGAGACCACTGATGAGGCGTTTTAGTCAGGAGCAATATATTCAGTAGGTGAGAATAACTCCCTTGGGTGTGGGCTTTGTAACTTTGCATAAACTCTGCATGCACAATAAAGCTACATAATAGACTAAAGGAAAGGGAAGAAACCCAAAAGCATAGCTTCTTTAATGGATCCCAAATTTGAGGAGCCCTTTATTAGCTGCCAAAATGGAATTTATATATGGAGTTTGGTGCTAACAATTCTCATGATATCTGCTTCCAAAACAGTGCTCAAAAGCAGGCAGAAGTGTCAACACTGTCAAAATGACCTGTCCAAATACCAACCATCGGGGGTCCTGCTACATTTACATCATGTCATCTTTTTATTAATAACAGTTGATAAGGACTAAAAAACCCCTACCCATATCCCCTGCAGTTTGTATTGAATTCATCACCAACTGGCCTCAATGGTTGACTTTATTTCTCCTTACAATTTTTTGCCAGTTCATTCACCTTGGTGGGAATGTGAGGTAGTGACAGAGTTAAACATTACAGCATCTGATAAAGAACAGGATCGTAACTGCTGCTCTACTGATACACACTAAATACAGGCGATGTCATAGGACGTCAGCGATTATCGCGTCATGCTTCAAAACCAACAACCCAATCATGGAAATCCCATTAAGAATGTATCGATAACTCTGGTTAGTTTCACCACAGGCGTTAGCATAACATGGCTTTTTCTCTCAGCGTTCCCGCCTTTTTCATCCCAGCCGTTCATCAGAGACTACATTGCTTGAACAGAGAAGCATTTTCAATAAATAGGATCAAATCATACCGAGGTTGATTATTTGGAATGATTGATCTATCATAACCGGAGACATTTTCCCTCTCCCTCAGCCTCCTTTTCAAAAAGGGAGTGTTAGGAATGATGGGAGTTGTGGGCCCAGTGTAATTACCCATGGTTCTCTGTGGGACATCTGTTCGTCTGATAAGACTTGGGTTCATCTATCTCTTTTAAAAATCAGTCGGCTCTGAGAAATCATCGTGAACCCCTTGCAAGAAATTACCTGGTGAGGTCTGAGGGAGAGGTTTGTCAATGTGTGTGTGTGTGTGTGTGTGTGTGTGTATGCGTGCGCATGCGCGTGTGTGCGTGAGTGAGTGACAGGCTTTGCAGAACTCTCAATCACACTGAACACCATAACACTTTATCTTTTTTTCTGTGCCATTCACTAGATGTCCATGTGTTTCATATAAAAGTGGAAGTGTTTGGGACATAACATTTACAACAATTTGAGAAATTTTTCATTCCAGCAGACATCCAACTTGAAAACCAACATGCTGAATGTCAAACAGTAACTACACAGTCAACAACAGCAAGGAGATGACAAGAGACAACGCTGGACGTGGGTGAGAGACGCAACCCACAACCAGTTCATTAAGTACGTCTCACCTGCCAACATTTAGCAGTTTTTTCAACTGATTTCGACGTGTACATCAAATGTCTGAAAGAAGAAAACATTTTATTGACGATAAACACGTCAAACTCTACAGTACACAGTATAGTAGTATAGGCTACTTCTTTGTCGCTTGTGGGGAAACTCCCTAGACTCCCTTACAAAATCAATCTCAATTTACTTTTGCAATTATTTAGTCCAACAAAATACTTCCAAATACTGGGTGCTGGGTTGGGTTAAAATGGCTTCGTTAAGGTTAGCGGACCTATCTGAAACCAACACTTGTCTCCCATGTTTGAGACCTTTTGTTTGACATTCGTAGCTCCTATAACCTACAGTATACTGTATATCTGCGAAATGGTAAAGTTAGCAACTAGCTGGTGAACGTGGTGGAGCATTTGGCAGCTAAAGAGTGAGGTGAAATTTTGTACTTTTATCAGGTAGACTCCAAATGAATGCTAATCTTGCTCTGGATGTGTTGGAGAACATGTTTGTCATACTGTAACAAAAGGTGATAATACGTCAATGTTCACAGCTACTTCTGCTTTCCCAAATTGACTGAAAAGAAAATCAATTGAATCGGCTCAGATACAAATTAAAATACAATTGATGAAATAAGATTGTGGCGACTGTCCTGTATTCTATACTGTGAGTTGAGAACTGAGTTAGCCACCAAAGCAGGCCTGAATGAAGTGCTGCATCACTGTTTTAAATCTTGCAGCCCTGTCTCCTAGAAATTATGTTTATGTACAACTAATTTGCAACAGCAAATAAGTTTATTAAGGAAAACGTAATGCGGACTGATTATGTTTTCTCTGAACATATATGAGAAATTATCTGGTGTCAGAGTCCTGCACGTTGTACGCCTGTCATCCACCCCAACCACCGACTTGCAAGTCCGTTGCAGTACATAAATGTAGTATTTTATTCAGTCAAATAAACGTTATCCCTGAACATAATCCAGGCAGTGATTACGTTTCCTTACTAAATTTATGCTGTTGCAAATTAGTTGTCTATAAACCTAATTTATAGGAGACAGGTTTGAAATATAGGCACCCAGAAGGCTTCTTTAGGGCAAATGCAGCACTGCAGTTTCTTGTCTGAGGGCCTGCTGTGTGAGCGGATCAGCATGCAAGTCATGCAAAAATCCAGAGTCTATTTAAACACACATACAACAAAGTGCTGTGAGACTTGATGCAGAATGGCCAAAATCACATTTCATTGGCTCATATCCGCAGACCACCACCCACAAGTAAGACAATTCTCCATTTGGAGAATTTACTAATTTACTCACTGCAGTGAAATGAGTTGTAAAACATATTTCCTCTGATGTACTATATATAGAGAGTTTGTATCCATAGCAGCATGAAGAGTAAATAATGACATATATTGCAGCATTGTGAGCAGCTGAGTTCATGTGGGAATGGCACATTTAGAGAGATTCATCTGCCTTTAATGACTCCGTTAAGCATTTTCAAAACAAACCAATTCATAAGAAAACATCTGTTTCACATCCAGAGCAGAGAGCTGTGAGGTATTAAGGCCGGGAGCCAGACAATAAAGAAAAACAGCGTACAGAAAAGACAGGCGAGTTAAGAGAAAGAGAGATTGCCACCTTCAATTCTCTGCCCAGGGATAAAGAGATCGCTCCCCTCCCTTTCACAAGTCTGTCCCTGATGAGCTGGTTTAGTCGGTTCTGCTTAGAGGTGGGCCACCAACAATTACTGGCAATCCACTTAACTTGTGACAGCTTTGCTAAATGTGATGAATTACACTGGCGGGGTAGAAATAACATTCTAAACTTTTGTTTGATGAATTTGGTCTTTGTTTTGTTCCAAAACTTTGCAAGGTAATGAGCGAAGTCCCACAACTCCCGAGGTTCTAATTGGTGTGTTTCGTCGTGATTGTTTTTTTTTCTGAGAGGTGCAGGACAGTGTTACTGACACTGATTTTTATCTATCTATCTATCTATCTATCTATCTATCTATCTATCTATCTATCTATCTATCTATCTATCTATCTATCTATCTGAGAACTATCATTAAAAGAACATAATACTTAAATTCTTCTTTGGGTAATCTGAGAGAGATCATGTTTCAAGTGTATTTTTTGTGTTATGTTTTAAGAGGTAGATAGTCAAATGCAAGAATGCCAAGTTAATATTTCTGCCCTGTGGGAGCATAATCCAGTTGTGTTTGTGTAAAAAAATAAATAAATCCTTGTCTACAGTCATAGAGTTACAGTAGGTGCGTGCTGGATGTCACAATAAATTTGTTTTTGTCAGCCAAGTCAATGTCCAGTGCAGCGTCAATCAGTGACAATCACTTCTGAGATCACTCATCCTCCCTGTTCTGTATCATTTGGTATTGGAATCATGTTTCTGCAGTGTTATTTTGGACATAAAATGCACAAGTAACTTTAAGTGTGAACAAGCTGTGAGACTTCATCGTTTACCAGTGCAAATAAAGTGTAGAAAAAAAGCTAGACCAATTCAGTCATGTCCTTCCACTGACAAACCCCACACACGTCCAAATTCCTCTGAAACCGGCCAGTAGAAGGTCAACAGCAGGACAATCACTCAAACAACTTCGTTGATTGGCTTTGAAAGCTAATGACAATCATGACTACTGGGAGTGCATAATGTCACAGCAACACCCCAACCCCAACCCCCGCCCAACTGCACTAGAGACCCTGGGGTGGGGGGACCCATAGAGATGGCAAACCCATTTCCATCATGTGTTTTTTTTAATGTTTTTTTTTGGTAAAATAGGCAGAAGCAATCTATAACAAAATGATATGCTTATACTACATAAACTTTTAAGAGTAGATGTAAACTGTTAAAATTAAAATAATAATTTATTGGCGCAACTTCGGGCACGTCCTGTCAATGCGCTGGAACCAGCGTTTTTCATGGTAACAGTATGCAAATCCTTTTTCTTAGAAAGTAAAACATAAAAGTAAAACATGTGGGAACACCCCCTGTTACACCTAAAACGAGATATTGTGATCATACTTCTGCCTTCTGCTATCAGATATGGGAGGACGATCTGAAGAAATGGCCTCAGATAACGCACACTAGCATATTCAGCTACTTTATTGACTCTGTTGCTACAGACGGTGAAGCAATGAACAATCTGAAAATCCCTGAGGCGCATCAGTAACTTGCTTCCACAGTAATAAAGTCGGTCGCGTTCTGTTAAAGGAGGTAGAACCTTCTCTACGTTAAAGCAGACATAGAGCCTAGTCAGAGCCTTAAAGTCCAACATCACTGGGCCTGGGTTTTAGTTTCAACGTCAGGTGAAATACAAACGACTCAGTGCTCATGTGTTAAATGGCCTGCATTTATATAGCACTTTTGCTAGACCAGCTTGACCACTCAAAGCGCTTTACACTACAAGTCAGCATTCACACACACATTCATACACTGGTGGCAGTGATTACCTTGCAGGGTGCCACCTGCTCATCAGAAGCGGTAACCATTCAGACATGCACTCACACACCGATAGCAATTTGGGGTTCAGTTTCTTGCTCAAGGGCACTTCGAAATGACGACTGCTCTACCACCTGAGCCACAGCCGCCCCTGTGTTGCAGGGCAGGGTGATCTGCAGCCACGCAGCTGCATCACTGTTTTGTAATGAGTTGGACATAGCCCAACTACAAATTTGGATGTGGGTTTTCCTGCGTTGGCTTTTTGTCGACAAAACGAAATAAACACACATACAGCATTTTAAGTTGAGGTTTTTCAGCCACATTCTTTTGGATTCCTCTTCGGTAGGTAGGCTATGGATACTGTACTGATGGTCACAGGGACAACTACATTTTCAAATTATTTCTAAATTTGCTACATTGCTTATGAACTTCTACCTTCAGTGAGGTGTGTGAGGACTTTCTGCTCTCTATTTCTGTCAAAGCTGTGACAGCAGAGCCTCTACATGGACTGGTTATAGTGGGACAGAGAGGCTAAATGGACTGGTTATTATGGGACAGAGAGACTAAATGGACTGGTTATAGTGGGACAGTGGACTGGTTATTATATGCATGTCAAGGCTTGTGCCAGAAACACTAGGAAGCAGGGGTTTTGGACCCAAGTGCAGACATCGCAGGCAGAGCAGGTTCAGTTCAATGTTTATTGGAGATAGGCAAACTTAAAGGTCAAAAGGCAGGCATGGGTCAAAACCAGGTAATCAGTCCGTACACAAGCAAACAAATCCAAATGTTCAAAAACAAGATCCAGATTCCAAAATCAGACAAAGTCCAAAAAACACTAGAAAGAAGTCAAACAAAACACAGGGAAACGCTAGGACAACGGCACAAAGGTAACACGACGAGCTGGCAAAGACAGATGGGGAGCACAAGAACTTAATAACACAAGGAAGGGAAGATTAACAAGACACAGGTGAAACCATGACAATGCACTGAGAATGGTCAAGCAAAGAAGTTGAACCAAGAGCAGATTGAGGTTGGACAAGGATCACAGATTGACGTTCAGACAGGTGAGTACATCCACTAGTGACGTAGTGTTGTGTGTGTGTGCTATGCAATGTGTAAAACTGTGCAGCGCTCTTTGCAGCAAGATGGCTGTTATTTCATTTCTGTATATTGCTTTTTGTACCTACCACCGTATGCGCAGAGGGTTTTATTTATTCGTGGTCATGTGTTTAATTGTCTCTTGTTTTGTACTCTCAGGTTAACTGTAGTGAGGCTAAACCGAGGAAGGTTGTTGTATATTTATAGTTGAGAATCAGTGGTATGGACAGGCTGCAAAATCTGTCTATACAAATGGAGTGTTTTTTTGTCGGTTTGGACGTAAGGGCTTGGTGGCTTAATGTTGTTCAACTAGTGTTGTTGGATCATCATTGAATGAAACATTGAATAACCCCCCCCCCCCCCCCCAACATAATTTCCAAAATTTAAGGCAGTAACATTTACTCAGAGTACATTTTAACAGACTTCCATTTTACTTGTATCTAAGTACACTTTAAGTCTAGTACTTTTATTTGTACTTGAGTCACATTTGTGTAAAATAACAATACTTTTACTTGAGTACAATATTCTAGTACTCTTTACACCTCTGGCACTGGGAACCTTCTTAACTACCTTATGCCTCTGTGCAAGGGCCTGGCAAAGTGAAAGCCTGTGTGCCTCACTGTTTATGCAGCAGCAGCAGTGAATTTCTCTCTCTGAATCCAAAAGACTTCATTACAAGACTTCATTTCAGCAATCTGAAATATAGATATACAAAAGCATTACACAAAGTGCAATTTAATATAACAAGTCACTGTCTTACTCCCTCTTTCTGTCTTCTTTTCTGGGACAATAGATTGATTCCAATTCATGTTTTCATTCATCCATCCATCTGGCACTTGTCAACACACAAACACTGCTGATCCGATTTGGATGTCACTGGGGAATTGATGCATATCGTCACTGCTCTTCAGTGTTTTCAAAACTGGGTTACACATACAGCAGTTCAACAATTTGACAAGTGTGTTTATTTGTTTTCTCTCCAAAAGTGAAATGAAAATCTTGAGCTCATGTCTGTGCGATAAATACAGAGCTGAGTCGGGACACATTTACCCTAGCTTAACATAAAGAATAGGAGGGGGGAAAAGTCTAAAACATGTCTATGAGCAACTCTAACGCCAAACTCTATGCCAAATTAAAACATTGTATGTCAACCGTACATGAACAGAAATGTGAAAACACCAATGTGTGATGATGGGGTTACGTTGGGACTAGGGATGGGAAGATTAACCGATTCGTATCGATACACGAACACGCGCGGGCACGATGCAAGTGCATCGGTAGAGCAGCTGTGAATCGATGCAATTTTGGAAAGAAATCGAGATGCATCAGTTATTAAATGTTTGCATCGGTAAAATCCGATCTATTAGATGTTTTATTCATTTGTTTAGAAATGTGACCGACCCAATAATTTGATATTTTGATACTTTTATTCCTCCTAAATTGGACCTACGTTACCTTAACGTGCACTGCGGATGTATGCCCACCTGTGAACTGCAGATCGAAAGTTTGGGATTTCTGATTCTTGTGCTAGCTGTCTTCCTACAAAAAACAGTTTTTTTTTATTTGAACAAAGCAAGTGAAAGTCCTGAAATGTTAAATGTTACCTATACACAAGTAAACAGGACACATGATCTTTGCATAGATAAAATAAATTCTAAAATCTGCGAAAATATGACCTGATCAGGTGACCAAAGTAGCGTAGAAGTGTAAGAATCTGAGAGAGACTTCAATGTCTGTCATGGTTTCAGTTTTAGTGTGTTATTTCTTGTGTTATGGTGTCGAGTTGTAGTTTATTTCTCAGTGTTTATTTCTTGTTATGGTTTTTGAGTTTTTAGTTTATATACCTGTTTGTCACTTCCTGTGTTATGGTTTGAGTTTGTTGTTTTCTGTTCTATTTTGAAAGGTCTTTCCTTGTGTGTCTTGTCTCACTTCACACTTCCTGTCTTTGTTCTTTTCCCTCCACGGTGATTGTCTGTCTGTAATTAATTTAATTATTAATTAATTTAATTATGTATTATTAAAATTGTAATATTGTGCGACCTGTTGTATTTTTCTGTTGTCGGCTGACAGCTGTGCCTCTTGAGGTAATACATCATTGGCTAAGTGACTTTCTATCATTCAGGTAAGGTTCTGGTGGTGACACATGCTAACAATGTAAACAATAAGTTCTGACAGGAAAAAAGATGTTATCCAGATACTCACCCTTCCCAGCGCTCAAAGTAGAAGAGGAGTTGGAGCTATTGGAGGAAGAGGTGGTGGTGGTGGAGGAGTTGCAGGAGGAGGTGGTGGTGGTGCATGTAGAGGATGTGCTGGAGGAGGTGGTAGAAGCCGGGATGAGCCCCTCCATGTCGGCTGCACTGTGGGAGTGTGACAGACAGAGGGCGCTCATCGGCAGTAAACCCTCCTGCAGAGAAACACAAAGTATTAAGTAAAAGGAAACAGTACAGTTGTACAACAGTAAAGGATTGCACACACTTTCTTCCTTCTTGGTTTGTTACCTGTGGTGACGTTTAGTTCATCTTTGTTACTGATGGGGACGCTTGGTTTGTTGCCTACAAGAGGGTTTGTTTTCTTACTTTGGTTACTAGAGGGGTCATTTGGCTTGAAGACATTAGTCACTCATTTTATTAACTTTGTTATCTATGAAGACATTTCAGCTTGGTTTGTTACTTGTGGGGACATTTAGCCTGCTCACTAAATATGTGTGTTTGTTAGCATCGTTCTCACATTGCCTCGCACTGCTGCACTTTTAAAATGTTGTTTTACTTTTATTTATGCATTCTCTGTAATCTACTTTCATCCTCATTTTATCTTACTTTTATTATTATTATCAAGTGGGTTTTATTTTTCACCTTACTTTCCATTAATCTTCCATCCCTGTTTTTATGTTTGTTGTATGTCTTCTTTATGTGAAATACTTTGTGCATGTAATTTCTTTGTTATAAAGTACTTTCAGGTGCATTTCTTGTATGAAAACATTATTATTATATTTTGTTTTCTTTATTACTTATGGGGACACCTTGGGGAAGATTGATTTGTTTCTTCTAGGGACATTTCCCATGTCACATTTGTCACAGTTCATTACATTTGAGGACATCCGATTTGTTACCTGCTGAGGCGTTTGATCTGTCGTTCTAACCAAACACCACCCGGGCCGTTCAGCTGAACGCTCCACCAGCTCGACCGTCTGACCACAGCGAACGCTGAGCTCTCCTGGTCCCCCAGAGGAGAAGTCCAACAACACCACCACTAACTCGCAGCCTCCTGACAGCTGGGGAGACAGACGGGTAAGACACATTATTTACTTTTAACCGACTAAAGATGTTGGATCTGTTACACCAGGCCCTCTGTCTGTTAAATAGCCATTATCCTGCCACTTACTATTCAATATAATAATAATCATAACATCATTATCGCTAGTAATAGAAACTCTTAAAATAGTAGGAGTAGCATCAGTAGCAAACCAACTAATACACCCACAAAAACTGTGTCCGGACGGGTGTGTGCTGCAGCCCCATGACTTCACTGCTGCAGCTGGCTGGATGTGTACTTGAAGATTTTAAGAGGGAAAATGTCAAATGTGGCTGTACACTGTTATCTAATATGATAGAATATGACTGAATTTCTTTTTTACTCATAACAAACCATTGTTAATAGTATTATATAACATGACAACAACCCCCCCATGCTTCTTCCCACAAAAATATCTACAAAAGAAAGTATGAATTCCTAATTAACTTTATATCCAACCATCATTCTGGTTGGATATCCAACCGTTTCACGTTTCTCACATTGAATGAGCATCACAGAGTGAACAGCTCAATATGCTGGACTAACAGTAAACACTTTAAGACTATTGAATATCATGAGAGAACAAAATATGGTTTAATCAAAGTAATTTTAGTGGCACAATGATCAATACTGATACCGATACTTAAAAGTAGTTTAGCATCGTAGCATAGCATCAGAACATGCCATGTGTCCTACAGCTTTTAAGATTAAATGACCACAGTAATCTAATGTGAGAACAGGCACTTTAAAACCTGTACTTGATAAAAGAGGCCATCATATCCAGGTTCTAATATACAGATTCATTCAATATCTGGCAGAAATTATTCATATCCTCTCTTTATAATTCAAGACAATCTGCAGCACCAAACACAAAAGAATTTCCTGTTCAGCGATTCAGCAGGGACAAATAAACACGACATAACGAATGACACAAATATGAACCATGAAACATACATACATCATCCTAATATGTGTTCTCTACCTGTCCAATCACAGCAGGGCACACTGAGATATGATTGGCCAGGTAGCAAGTAGAAAACATCATGTGATCTTCGCCATAGTTGCCAATGACTCGAGCACATGGGCTCCAGCCGGTGGAGGACGCACACGCACACACACACACACACACACACCCTGAGTGTCTACAGGGAACAGTCGGGTGTTTCCCGTCCAAATAGAACACAGATGTGATCAGTTGCACGGCCCAGCCAGCATCACACATGTAGAGAATACAAACACACGTACGTGCAGAGGCGGAAAGCACCATTAGTATTTCCAATGTATGCAACTTCATACTTCTACTCTAATACATTTATTTCACAGCTGTAGTTACTTTAATATTTACATTAAAATATGATCAGTGTATTTAATGTGAAGCATTGTTATGAATTAAACTACCCAAAACGTACATTGAGTAGTTAAAAGTAGCATTTTACTGCTTGCATGTTAATAGATCAATAATAATGATCAAATAATATCATAACACTGACATGGCCCATTCCCAATGAGTGCTCTTGATACTTTTATATATAATCCTTCCACCACTGGCAACAAGTTCTTAAGCTCTAAACATGGCTCATGAGTGTCAGGGGTCAGAGGTCACAGTGCCACCTATTGACCCCAATCTCAGCTAAATAACAGCAGGTACATTACAAAAAAGAAATCAAACATACCTCGTCAGGAATGCAGAAAACAAGTGAAAGTTTCAAGAAAGAATCTGAAGACGAACAGAGGAAACTCCCTCATACACACACACACCCACCCAGCCATCTGCTGCCAGTGGTGAGGTCATGAGACTGGATGACACACCCCTCTGGATACACAGAATGTGTATGTGTGTGTGTGTGTGTGTGTGTTACCTTGTCGCTGTCGGCGGTGTTTTGCGATGTTCGGGAAGCGATGGAGACGGTGTCGGGTTGACTGCTGGCATCACCCAGACTGTCTGCATCCTCACTCGTCTCCCTGAGAGGCAGACGGAAAAACATATTTTTCAGTTTTCCACCCCAGCCTTCACTGCATGAGAGGTGTGTAAAATACGCCATGTGGCTAAAAGTGTATGGATGCTTCCCATGAACGCTAGTGTACTTGTGGTCTGAGGGAAATCTTAATGCTTCAGCATACAGTGATGTTTTATAAAACTCTGTGTCAACACAGCAATTATTTGTTAATTAATTTGAAATTATACTGTTTATTTTCAGAAGCCCCAAATTAGTGAATTAAGAAGATTTTAAGGCTTCCTCAATTATGAATATTATTTATGACAATTCCTTTAATGATTAGTTTGAGATTAAAGGATTTTGTTTTACATAACAGCTCTGAATAATTTTCAGCTGCAAATTAATGTCAATTTAAGGAGTAAACACCCCATGAATTTACAAAATAACAGTTATCCCTGATGATGACTGTGTGAGGGACTCGTGCCAAATTTGGGGATAATTAATACTGTTTTTCATTATTTGCACAATTGAAAGGAGTAATCCTTATTTTGTGTATTAGAAAACTAGAATATAAAATGAATATATGTTTAACATGAGTTTAAGGATGCAGCAAAAATGCCAGTTTTGTACATTAAGAGTGCTTAATTGTGCACGTTGCACAAGCTTTTAAAGCCAGTATGAATACAACACTGAGGACATGAGCCCACACAGTATCATCACACCATGGAGGGAGCAGCAGGAAATAGTGTTCAAAGGAACTATTTTTTTCTGAAGTCATGATCTATGCCAAATTTAGAAGAAATAACAAACGGGGTATATAAATCCATCAGGCAGATTGTATGAGGTATCGGTGCTTCATGATGAGCAGGGAAGATAAATTGAGTCATTTCTGAATGGAGCTTGGTGTGCTGCTTTTGAAAATCAGAGGACAGAACGTACTGGAGTTGCAATATTAACAGCAACCATGACCATCAGTACGGAGGCTCAAAGGTCAGAGGGCAGTTTCTCTTTGGAGAGCTGACAGATCACATGGTGGGAGGCATCTAACAGGGCTTTGTTAACTGTGTTTCTGTGTGCTGACCTGCGGCTGATGCTGCGCTGTCGCCCCAGGGTGGGGTTTGGTGTCTTGGGGAGGGGGATGGGCTCCCTCAGCGCCCCCCGCAGGTGGCCGCGCCGCTCCTGGATCACCTGGCGAATGCTGCGGACCCACTCCTGCTTCAGCTCCAACGATGATGCCTGTGGAGAGAGAGGGCGAC
Organism: Hollardia meadi; assembly: GCA_037974645.1. Lineage (NCBI taxonomy): Eukaryota > Metazoa > Chordata > Actinopteri > Tetraodontiformes > Triacanthodidae > Hollardia > Hollardia meadi. The sequence goes on along the minus strand of JBBPCS010000878.1, from coordinate 6,768,737 downwards.
AGGTAGACGGCCCGCGAACCTTAGCATGTCCAACGCCTGCATGATGAATAAAATTTAGTTAACAGGTGTGATCCGTTTGGTGTGCACATACCTTCAGGACCGTCTTGTTGTCCGATGTCGGCGTTCGTCCAACCCACAGGGCAAACTTACAGGGATCCCCCTCTATGTGCTCTGTTACACCAAGCTCCGAGGTCTGAGAGAGTCACGTGAAGTCAGAGTGAGACAGCAGCAGGTAAATTCTGTCTTGGAAACAGTTGATTTTTACACTGTTTGGCGTGTTGGTTTAACCTGATTGTGAGGACATTTCACCAGTTTAAATGCCAGCTGAAGTAGACTTCTTTGTGGACCTGTCCCCGTATTACGCGTGTCCCCGTAAACCATGGCTGCACTCATTTGGATGTACTGCCTTTAAATTAAACTTAAACATTTGTTTTTTCTACTTAAGAACTCAAGTTAGGCTTAGTGTCCACATAGTTTAAGTAATGAGGGCACTGCCTCATTATTTTCTTAAAAAATGATTAAAATTAAATTAATTTTTTTTAATGTATTGAAATGTGTAAGTGTGTGTTACCCTTAGTCTGCTTTTGTAGAGGTATTTGGTTCGTCCGGACGAGTCTTTAATCTCCTTGCTGAAGATGAGTGACAGCTCGAACAGGAAGAGGTGTCGGTCCCGCCCCTTCCTGATCAAAGACTTCGGCTCCCAAACCAAGAAGGAGTCCTGGAGGAGGAGCTCCCCCTGCACCTCCAGACCCTCCTCCAGACCTGACAGGGAAAAGCACAGGTTCAGTGTGATCTCTTATCATCAGCTATTTCACAGTAAAAGATCCTCCAGCTCTTTCAGAGTAAAGTTCCCCACTTTGTTTCATGCACTTGTTACCATTAAACAACAGCTGCTTGACTGTAAAACCTCTCAAGCTCTTTTACAGCAAACACCGTCTCGCTGCTTTACACTTGACATTTTACAGTCTCATTCGCGGTGTGTGTGAAAAGGTGTGTTATTTACATCCTGTCCCGACTTAATGGTATGAAAAATAAATCTGGGTTTGTTACCTTCCAGCATGCTAACGTGCATAGCATCGTTTGCTCTCTTTGGGACGCTCAGCATCACGTCCAGGCCTTCTTTTATTTCACCTTTCCCCTCCTCGCAGCACGCTAGCAACTCCTACAAAGACACAAACATAAAACTTTCAGTAATGTTTTACAGAGTGTCCCAAATTTTGGGGAATTGGTCCGTTACGAATTCACAAAGATAGCATGAGGGATAATTTCAGCGTTAAACAGGAAAAGGCCCAGAGGAAACATAAAACAGTCACAGTGTTCTTCCACATGTTGAAAATGCATTCATTGTGGTCGACTGTGAAGATTTCAGTCCAGAAATTGATTTTGAAAGGACAGTTCACCACAAAATCAAAAATACATATTATCCTCTGGCTTGTATTTATCCATCTAGATTGTTTTTGTGTGAGTTGCAGGGTTAAGAGATATCGGCTGCATTAATGTGGTTATACTTACTGTCTGTTCCCTTGGTAAAACGTTATATATACTGTATACTACATTACCGGTAGATGCTATTATACTATACCTATCTAGGTTTTTTTATACTTTTTATTAGTATTACCTGCATCATAAATCCAAATGCAATTGCATAATTACAAAAAATAAAATAATAAAAAGTATACATATCTAGATCTACAATATGAAAACAAAGAAAGGAAAGACAAGGAAAAAATTTAATTAACAATTATATTAGTAAGAAATACATAACATACATTTCTGTAAATAAAAATAAATATATAAATATATATATTTTTATATATTTCTTATGTTTTTTTATTTCCCCTCAACAAATCTTTTGTCTTTGCATAAAATAATCGAGGAACAAGTGAAAACCTTGAACAGATAAAAAAGAGACTTCAGGTTCCTGCTGCGTTCAGAGTTGTTACACAGCATTACCTTGAGCAGCAGCTGGTATTTGGTGATCCGTTGAACTGGTTTGATGAGAGCTGAGGAGATGGAGTTGGCTAGACCATGTCTCCTCTGGACCTCCTGCACACACAACACACACAGAAGGTGTCAAAAGGCTAAATTATAAACCGCTCACCCACCCAAAACACATTGGGAACCATTGGTAAAGTGGTTTTTGCCCTATGAAGATAAAGCAACATCTACTTGACCCAATTATGAGCTGAACCATTTAGATGAATGAGAGATTTTCCCTTATTAGACACGAAGAAGGAAGCCTGAAGTGATGCAACTATGCAGCATTTCACGAAAAACATTGATTAGAGAAAAGACTGAATTTATTTATGTCTACTTCTACTAATTTATTACTACTTATATTTTTTCTACCCCAGTGAACGTCTCACAACGCCTTAGATTTATCTCACGATATGTGGGAGTCCAGAGATCCATATAAACTCATGTAAACATTAATTACTGGAAATTTTATTCTCCACTATTTTTAAATTGTGTGCTAGCCTGAAATGTACAACTACCCACAAAGATGTGTTTAGCGGATCTGCTATGCCCTGACTTAATTACTTTTTAGGTCAATGCTTCCCGAGCGGTCTAACCTCAGGGTCCCAGTTTTCCCTTCAATTCACTGTCAGACGCATAAACCAACTTAACTCCCATTCAGTTTCATTTCCATCGTCCATTCCAACTGTCAGTGGATACAGATCCAGCACTCTCCACTGATCCACCCCTTAATTATAATAAGCGAAATGTAAAACAACTGGGGCTTAAACTTGATAGAATAAGAAGCAAAACAGAGAAATTGGAGAAAAATCAATTTAAATCAATACAGGCAACATACTCAGACTTTTGGAACTGGTTTTCTGAAAATAATAAAACCAAGAAAAGTCAAAAGTTTTCAAGCTAGATTTCAAGACAGGTCAGTACATGTGTTTATTTCCATTTTTGTGTTCAGTTGAAGTAAAACCAGGATTAATGTAGTCGGTGTTGTAGAATTAGCTAGCTGCCTGTGTGGAGGAACCACTACAGTCAATGGAAGGTCATGTGACCATCACAGCCAACACTGATTGGCTATTAGTACAGGGTCGTATGTTGTAGCGCCACTACTCAGTCTGCAGCACAAAGATGTCCTGTTTGTGCACTAATGCAGTAAGATATACTCATAGATGTCCTACATGTGTACAACTGTAGGACATGAGGAGCAGTATTGCTTTGTTTTTGTCGTACTTGTAGTGGAGTCCAGGTTTTTCCTGCATGTTTCCTACTGTCGAACACGTATTGTTCCCTGTTGTGGATTTCATAGGTACTGGACTCACTTACATTTACCTATTGGTACCAAATGACATTCTCTTCCAGTTAGAAAATTTCAGTTACATATTTTTAATTCTTTGCATGTAAATTTTTCAGAAAACGACGGGACACATAAAATGAAGTGTTACTCAACATCATCTGTTATAATTACAGTTATACAGATCTGAGACGTGTGTTATTATGGCGTCACCTCGAAGAATCCCACGCCGTGCTGCTGGATCAGTAAACTGGAGTCTGGTTTGTTCCTGCAGTACGTCACGTACATGTGGAACTTATCAGCCTGAGACAGAAACAGGATGTTTTTATTGAGAGTATTTTAATCTCTAATTCGTGTTTTTGATCAAAAATTAAAACAAACTGGTTACCCAGGTAACGAAGCAGTGTCCCACGTCCTCAGGAAGCTGTTCGTAGTTTTCCAGCTCCTTCAGGAAAATACTGCAAAACACACAGTACTGCGTTACAGGAATACTGTAGCACATTTTCCAATATGTGGGTACTGCAGCATAATTTGCAGTGCCTGTTGAGGAAATGATAAATGTCCTGGATGCTTCCCACTGTACGACATATTGCAGTATACTGTATGTTGCTGTGTAGTTTGCAATACCTTAAAGAACACATTGATGTCCTGGATGTCTCCTACTGTACGACATTTTGCATTATATTTTGCAGTACCTGTTGTGGAACTCGTAGATGTCCTGGATGTTTCCGAACACGATGTCGTCCTTGTTGGTGAGACCAGGAGGGACGTCCTCTGAGCCGCTCGTCATCTCCCACAGGTACGTCTGCACCAGCAAAAAGTATTACTGTCAGAAAATCCTATTCATTATTATGTAGTACTACATGGTATCAGACATTTTGCATAGAATTATGTGCTGTAGCCTTCCACTGAGGAAGAGCTATGGTTCTTCCTCACTGTATGAATGTGCTTATGACCAGTTTAAATGTGTTGTCTGTAGTTCTCTCAGCAGAGGGCGCTGCTGGTGGTAATAAACAGAAACTTTATAAATGAGGACTTTATAAAAAAATATAACTCAGGACTTTGTGGCAATATGGCTGGACGGTGTTGTATTCTATGTACTGTGGTGTGGTGTGTGTTTACCTCAATACACTCCTGGAGGTCTCTGACATAGACTCTTTCTGTCTGAAGGAGCTCAGCCATGATGTACCTGAGAACACACACACACGTTAATAAAGTATGTACAATATTTATGCTATCAGTAGTATTAGTACTGATAGTACTCACTCTTTCTTGCGGGCAGAGCGTCTCTTCTCGTCGCTGACCTGATGACTGGGGTCGGACAGGTTCACCTCGGGGTCGGAGTCAGACAGACTGTTGGGGATGAGCTCCAGCTCCAAGTCCTTATTGTCCTGATGGGGACACCATACAGCACAGTCATAAAAGTATGTTTACATGTAAATAATCTCCCACTTTTAGCACATCTTTGGTGCGAAAGTGTTTCTGGTCACTTACCTGTGAGCACCCTCCGAGCGCTGTCTCCAGCAGATGGCGGTACTGTCCCATCCTGACGGTGAAGTCGCGGTAACGTTTATCCACCGTGGAAACACAGCGACGGAGCTCGGTGCGGTGGGCGTGGCCTTTAGCCAGCATGCTCTCAGCCAATTGGATCAGCAGGTGAACCTTCTCCTGGGTGTGCTGAGAGGCAGAGCGACAGGTAAGTGATGGTATTAGTGATTATATACATCAGTTTGTCTGCGTTTGTGCTCTCACCTTGGCGGACACACAGAACTCTCTGTGTTGGTTCAGCAGTTCTTGCGTCTCAGCCATCGTTGCCCCTGGTGATGTGTGTGTGGCCAGGTAGTGGTCTCCTGACTGCTGCAGCCAATCCAGAGCCTGAAACGAAAAGACATCTTAAGAATCTTAGACATCTTATTCCACCACTGACACACTCACACCTACTAATACATGTACGAATAATGATACTAAAATTGTTAGTGAAATTAAAAAATGGCAAAATATGAATTTCATATCACTCTAATAACAAAACAATGCAGTTTCTTTTTAAATTTAACATCAGAATTAAGTGGAGGGGCTGTCTACCTGCTGGGCATGGCTCTGGAACATCAGGTACTGCTGGCATTGATCCAGTCTACGTTTCTTCAAAGTCCAGAAATGAAGAACTCTGTTTTCCCTCTGGAGCAACTCACTGAGGATACCTGCACACACAGACACAGCCGGATCAGTAAAATGAACACTGTGCAGCACATATAAAAACCAGTTAGCCATGGAGTTCCTCAGGGCTCTATCCTGGCTCCACTATACTTAACGTTAAACTTGTGCGAATGTTTCTTCACCTTTGACCTGTTGCTCTGGTACCCTGGAGTGCCCGGTGACCTCGGTGACCCCCGTTACCCCGGAGACGGTGACGCTGTGGCCTGAGATGTTTGCCATGGTGACGCTGTTACGGTGGATGTACTTGAGGAAAACCTCAGCGTTCCGTCTGGCCAGAGTGCAGGCCTGTCAACATGGAAACAATGCTGACCGATGCTGTTGCTATGCCTGTCAAGCTTCCTGTAGCTTCGTACGTACAGTATAAAGGTCACAATGAACAGAATCAGATTTACAGGCAGATTTAGTTGGTCCTAAGTATGGCTTTTTCTGACATTACCTGCATCCCTCCAAAGTAGTTAGCCAGTAATGGTAAATAGAGGCCGTGGAAGTAACCCTGTATTGCTACTGTATGATGTGAGCTAGTTAGCCAGGCATGCTAATGTTTGCAGCGTATTAGAACAAACACACTTTGCTTTTGAGTTTTTGGTTTTATAAAAGGCTAAAAAGAATCTTCACCCTAGCTCCATGTACACTGCCTAACTGACAAACCAGCCACACCTTTTTATAGGCCTGAATAGGTAAATCAAGACCTTCCAATGCTTCTCCCGTTCTCCTCACCTTCAGGAACGCCTCCTTCTGCTCCATGTGTTTGTTGATGAGCGGCATGAGTTGCTCTGGTTGTCTATCTCCACCTCCGCACCAGTCCTCCTCCCTGCGGTACTCCTGCTCCAGACTCTCCAGCACCCCACACACCTGGAGAGACAGGTAGACAGGTAGGTAGACAGACAGACAGACAGCTAGAGGTAGTACAGTTGGACTGATTAATAGACAGAAGTACCTGCTGTGATGTCCTGTAGAAGGCTGCAGAGGCGTTGACCAGTTTGAGTCTGTCTTCAATCCTCAGCATCAGAGTCTGCCAGTGTAGCGCCACCGTCTGGGCACAAGATCTCACTGCATCTGGATCATAGTGACCTGACCTGAGGGGGGAAAGTCAGAGGTCACATGATCGGGACTGTGTGTTAGTAGAAGACAAACAGATTCTGAATGTGGATTAATCAGAACTCTGGAGGGAACGAGTACTATTATCTGATTATTACACATTAACTGAGAGTACTGAGCTACTATTAAAGGAATAGCTCAACATTTTGAGAAACATGAAAAATGGTTTTAGAAGGAATTATATGCTGATTAATTTTCACCAGACCAGTCAGTAGCTCAGTCTATAAGGACCTGGCTTGGGGACCAGAGGGTGTCTTGTTAACCCGCCCTCCCTCGTGTATTTAAGTCCATGTGCTCGCCTCTTTGTTTGTCAGTTTGTTGTAGCACTTTGTGTCTGTCTTGTGCCAGCTTTTTTCCTGTGGATTACCTCTTGTGGGTTTTTTTGCATCATTGTACCTTGCCTGTTTTTCTCTGGTCCTCGGATTTTTGCCTGTTCCTTTTCGGATTTGTTCGCCTGATTGGACTGTTTTGATGGTCGCCTTCCTTAGATTACCTTTATTGTTATTAATAAATATCTGTTGTTGGTGCATCTGGGTCCTATCCCTCGTGTTTTCTGGTACCTTGCCGACACAAGCGTGGCACTACTTATACTACATTTCAGAGGTAAGTACTTTTTGCTCCATTTATCTACCAGCACACTAATTACTAGTCGCTAGTCATTTCTCATGTAAGACAGCCTGAAACATTTCAAGGTTTCAGCCTCTCAAATGTGACAGCTTGCTGACTTTCTTGTTTTAAATGACTAGAATTATTATGAGGTTTAGACAAAAAAAGGCATTTAAAGGTGTCACTTTGAATCTTTTTAAAATTGTGAATATATTATTGATAAGGAAAATAATCATTAGTTGCAATCCTATAGAAAATAGTTCAAAATGAGCTCCACCTGCACCAAATCCTGCTTTTACATTAATGCATGAGTCATAATAATCTAATGAAATCCTATATAATAAGAAAACAGTCTCAGGGGACCTTTTGCTGCACTGAGTACTTTTGCTTTTAATACTTTAAGTACATTTTCCTGATGATAAATTATCTAAATACTTCCTCCACCACTGCGTACATACAGTATATAAAGGTTGGTCATGTAAGTTTAATATCTTGTTTGGCCTCCTTCAATTAGTTATTTTTGAAAGTTATGCTCCAGCATGTGATGCCTGTTTACAAGACCTTCATTACATTTTAATGCTTCAGTAGATCACAAGTTGAAACCAGTACTTAATACCGTCTTCGGAAGGCCTTTACACCCAAACCTAGTGATGGTTTTTCAAAAAGCTGGTGTAACCAAAGCGAAGCTTTACCGAGTTACTGGTGGAAAAACTTGACATTTGCAGTTACCTAGCAATATAAATCAGAACAATACAGACAAAAACTGACCTGACCAGCAGCTCTGCTCTCTGCTGCAGAGCCAGAGCCACCTGATGAGTCCTCTGCAGGGAGTCAGCATGGAGCAGAGCCTGGAAAGAGATGAAGTGGAAGAAAAGGTATGTCTGCTTGATTTCCATTGATCAACAGGAGTTTGTTCATATAAATTCCTCATCAGGGTCATTGATTTATTGTGGTCATCTTCCTTTTTCTAAACCGGATCTCAATCTATGGAAATATGCACAATAAATGTTGAGGTTTTGTGTTAGTGTGTGTTTCAGTATGTGTTTGTGTGTGCAGTAACCTCTATGGCCTGCTGGAGGCGCTCGTGCTCCCTCTGCAGCTGCTCAGCTTCAGACAGACAGCTGGAGTTCAACATGCAGGACGACAACATGACCTCCCCCTCTGAGATCCAACCCAGCACCTGAGACACAGACAGACAGACAGTCAGACAGACAGGTGAAGGTCAGTCCCTGCAGCAGTGCCTAGATGTTATCTGGATCTGCAGGTGTGTGTGTCTATGTGTGTGTTACCTGTTTGACCTGGCTCTGCAGGTGTCTCAGCTGCAGGTTCTGCTCCAAGTGTGTATGTGTGTGATCTGCAATCTGCTGCAGTTCTTTCTGTTTGTCCTGCAGGAGGTGCTGCAGCTCCTCCACCTGCGAGGAGAGACCCCCCTCCGCCTCCGACAGCTCGATACCTGACCCACACATACACACACACACACACACACACTCAATTTTAGACCTTCAGACTGAGGACATTTTGGCTGTTAAGGTCCTCACAAGTATAGTAATGCAAATGTGTGTTTTAATCACCACTCGTGTGTGTGTGTGTGTGTGTGTGTGTGTGTGTGTGTGTGTGTGTGTGTGTGTGTGTGTGTGTGTGTGTGTG
>JBBPCS010000878.1:6704912-6729368 GCA_037974645.1 Hollardia meadi | reverse complement strand
GTCTGTCTGTCTGTCTGTCTGTCTGTCTGTCTGTCTGTCTGTCTGTCTGTCTGTCTGCCTGCCTGCCTGCCTGCCTGTCTGTCTGTCTGATGACATCTCTCTCTTGTAGCATCCTCAGACGGAGCAGATAACCTTTGAGACGCTGAAGAACACCATCGGTAAGTGATGCCACATCAATAAATTCAGATAAATAAATTTAATAGCTTGACTCTGTAATTGAGCTCTCAAACTTTCTCCTTGGACACATCATTGTGTAGCACTCTCGCCATCTTAATCTTTACATTTTTATTATTGTTAAGTATCTAGTAATATTAACCTGTACTATCAATCATATTACCACCGCCTTCCACCTTCACTTTGTTCTGTTTTACCAAGATAAAACTCCAACAGATGAGAATAATCAGAGCTTTTACAAATGACCTGAGCCCAATACCTGCTTTCAAAAACAACTATTGTTTAAGATCATTTTTCTGTATGTACACAGGTACAAAAAAAGTGGCAACTATTTTATTTTTATTGAAAATTATGTTTTATTTTGAAATTGTGCTCTGCAGAGGACAGAGGGAGTGTGGAGGAGGAGGGGAGGAGGAGGAGGATGCAGGTTGTGGAGAGGTTTCAGACAGCTCCATTTGAGGAAATCGCTGCTCACTGTGGAGCCAGGGTGAGTGACCTCTGACCTCTGCTCTCTCTAATTCTTTGTTGTTGTTGTTGAACTGAATGAGCAGTTTAGTCAGTCGATATGTGGGTAGTGTGGTCGGTCAGGAGGCACAGAGATGAGTAAACTGCTGGGTTTGTAAGAATCCGGGATATTTTGGCTTCATTTTTGTACAGTGGGAGGAAGTGGAGACGCGTCGCCCATCTTTATTTAGGTCAATTTGTCCAACCAACAGTCCAAACCTCTAAATTATTACAAATACATTGAAGAAATTTTCAAAAGAAAAGCAGCAAGTCTTTAGATTAGTGAAGCTGGAAAAAAAACTTGTTTCACCTGTCCTCTAAATAAACTATTGGGTAGTTTAATTTATAACAAAACGTCATATTTTATAAACTCTTCGTAATGTTTTTTGTGTAAAAATTCAGCCAACGTATGAAATATGAAACTGCTGATCTATAAACGTAGAAAGAATGGATTTGATTAATCTATTTTCTAATGAATATACTGCATGTTTCTGATAATCCCGTATGTAAACTTTGTCTCTTTCCAGACGTCTTTGCTTCAGTCTAAACTGGATCAGGTGTTTGATTTGATCATACGTCCTCCTCCGTCTCCGTCCGGACACTCGCCGCCTCGTTCAACACCACTCTACGAGATGAAGTTTCCCGACCTGTGTGTCTATTAGACTCACAAAGCCCTAATGTGACGCCAATGTTCAAGCTTTCCTTACTTCATGTAACGTATTACCATTAATAGAAAAGGAGGCTGGAGAGGAGACAAGGAAAGAAAGAGGTAGGGGAGAAGGAGTCATGTAAGCACTTATACTGGTTAGATTGATTGAAAATATGTGACATCAATCATGTTTTTTTTCCTCATTTGTGTCCCTACAAGATAGATTTTTATTTTATTTAAATAAGAAATGGATTGACCAACATATTGTTCACCATGTTGTCCTTCTGTGGTGTTTTAAATGTCTGTGAGAGATAGTCTCTACAGATACACTCTCTACATGCTGTAGATTTGGACTGTGCTCATAAAATAATGAACTTATGCTTAGATTTTATTGTTTCATGTCATTCATAACCAGCTGTCTCTTCCCAAAGTTTCCAAAAACCCGATAAAGACCTTCTTTTATGAGTTTGTTTTCTCAGTCACCTTCTTACCATGACTGATGAACATGAACAGACAGATTTCTGTATTTTTTTTCTCTGTGCTCCTCTCACTGGTCTGAAGTGGGCGGGGCTCAGTTGGAAAAACATGATGTCATGCATTTCCATACACCAATCAGGATTTATCGACATGTGATTCGACTCGCGTGGAACCGCCCTTTTTTGGTTTTCCAAACGTTGTGAGTAGCACCTGGTATTTGTTTCTCGTATCAAGCTTCGAGCGAGCTGAGCCGATACTAAAAGGTGACATGAAAACATGATTATGATTGGTCAGAGAGAATCGTCATTTACTTAAAGTGACACGCAACAACCAGAGTCGCAGTTTCACTAAGCAACGCAAGACGGATCTGACCTACGTGGGATAAAAGTGAGTAGATTCAAATCTTCAAATATGTTTCTTTGTAGTCATGAATATATCTTTATATTTAGATATTTAGGAAGTTTTTCAAGACTCTTTTACTGGGGTTTAATTTTAAAACATTTCAGCCAGAGACAACGTTAGCTCAATTAGCTAGCTAGAAAAATTATTATAAACTCAAGCAGTAAATCTTTTAATGTTTTGAATTGTGCTTTAAGTGTCCTGGTGGAGATAGTTTTTGTGGTAGTAGAGGTTGAAGTGTATGTAGAACCCCACAGCGGATACTGTAGGCTATGTACCGCTAACGTCTTGTGTCTGGTGTGAATTTCAGGGAAGACATTAATTGTGGAATTCAACTGTAAATGTTTTTTTTAAGGAGTAGTACATGTTGTGTAACTGTGGAAAAGAAAGTTAGCAAAAACATGTTTTCTTTTGCTTGCAAATAACTTTATGTTTTCATATAATTTACAGTTATTTACACAAATTAATAAATATCAAAACATCTTTCTCACTCTCTCTTTATCTCTCTTGCAGTCATTCAGGATCGAGTTACAGACGGCAGTTTTGCAGTTGTTTTATTGGTCATTAATTTGTCTGCTACCAAGCTTCCCTGATCAAAGAGAACTCTGCTGCCTGTCTTCCAGCTGTGTAAAAAGTTATCACTCTCTTTTTTCCTCCATCTTTCTTCCTCTCCTTCCCTGCTCTCACTTCTGCTGTTGTCCGTCTTTGTTGATGACGTTTTTGAAGAGCGTGAGCAGTGGCCTCTGGCTGCGCTCGTCCCAGCTCTTCATGAAGCCGCCGTAGCGTTTGCTGGCCGGCGGGCCGCTCCAGCGGAAGTGCTTCATCTTGTACGAGCCGTCTTTCTTCTCGTGGATGTCGCCCAAGAGCTGCTGCTGCTCTTCCTCCGCCTCCTCCATCACCTCCTGTGCCTTCTCCTCCTCCTCCTCTGCTGCTGCCAACAGCTCACTGGTCAGCTCCCGCCTCCTCATCTCCCCAGGGAAAACCTCAGCGGACTCCTCCTCCACGCCGTTGGAGGTGTAGACCTTGACTGGGCGGCGTTTTCGGCCGACGGGCTTCCCCCAGCGGAAATGCTCCATGGAGTAGGAGCGTTTGGCCTGAGGAGAGGAGGAGGACGACGGGAGGATGAAGGAGGAGGGGTCTGACGGAGGCGGAGGTTGGAGGTGGGCATTGCCTGGGATGACGGGGGTCTCCGCAGTGAGGTCGGAGTGACAACGCTGGATACATTCCTGCAGGAGAAGATGAGGGGGAGACAGAAAGGAGAAATTTAAATTTATTCGTAAGAACAAAGAATTGTGCTCCGACTGTTAGCCACATTAGGACATTAGTGAATCTAAGTTGGATGTTTAATGAGTCCACACGTACACCACATATCATAATACATGATATACCTAAACATAACAAGGTAACAGAAATATGAGCTGTTGATTTAGATTTTCTTAAATACGATACGTTTAAAATGAATAAATACCTGGACAGTGGGCCAAACTACTGTTTCCAAGGTAGAGAAATTTTACGCAAATTTAAATCGTTTTTAGTTATATTGCGCTCAGATGTTGTATATTGCTAAATAATCTTTGGGGGGGCATTCGGGGCCGAACAGCAAACGCTTTGCCCTTGGGCCCCTTAACAAATTAATCTGGCCCTGTTTGCAGTCCGATATGGTTTACATATTTTTTCGGGATGTTTTTTCCTCATCACATGCAAGTTATGACACAAGTGTTTTTGTGTCAAAGTATAATACAACTTTATTAACAAACATGGTGAAAACATTTTCTTTAGCACCCAAATATTAACATTAATCAGATATACAGTATATGTATGCATATATCTTCTAAAAGAAAAATAAACTAGTAAAAATACACAAAAACACCAATAAAGACAAATAATTCTGATCATCAGGAGAGAATAATAATGAATCTGTAAATAGTGTGTTACCATCATGCTGCTCTCAGAGTTGAGCTCCTGACAGCTAGGATGCTCCCAGCACTGACTGACAGCTCCTCTGGCCACGCCCACAACCACCACAGCCACCAATAACCACACAGGACACATTCTTCTGCTGGCCAATCACAGACAAGGACATAAAAGACTCGAAGCCAGATCACAACATGATGAAAAAGCTTTGACTTTCATGATATTCTATTAAATACTTTTTATACATACACATTTATACATATACATATCATGATAAATGTACAGTATACTCAATTCCACATGTAATCAATTTAAAATATATTGAATATACACACACTAAACAAGATTATGATTTATTGTATGATATATATATGATTTTTGATATATATGGTGATTTATCCCTTTACATATAATTTTATTTTCACTCATTATTTTTGAACGTATATATTTGCACAAAAATGTATAAATATTTATTGCAGTTTTTAATTGATCATTCTGTTGTCTTCCCTTTAACTAATATATACTAACTAACGTATTCTTTCTACTTTTTGAAATGAATATTCTCTTTAATGTAAGCGTAAAGTTATACTTTGTTGTATGTAATCTCCTCTGCTTTTAATCACTTTACACTTTATCATCAATTTTATTCCACAAATCTGAAAACTAGAAAAGATGCTGTAGATTCAATAATAATAATAATAATAATAATAAACAATTCTGTGATTATAACATCATTTTTCATCATAATTTTCTGACTTAGGTTATGTTATTTTTATTTTTAAAAGTATTAATTAAGGAATATTTTGAAACTCAAATACCTTTTTCCTTTTCATAAATATTCTTAAACATTTTTAAAAATATATCAATAATAATAATCATGCAGATTCTCACCACACTGTCCTGTTTCTGTGTCGCTCTTCTTTCTCTTATTGCTGGTGTTTTCCTGTCGGTCGGCCGTCAGATGGAGAGTTCTGTCGCTTCTCTCCTCTTCTGCCGCTCCGATGGTTAGGCCGACTTTTGTAGTCTGTCAGCCAAGGACACACACGCGCACACACAGTCACAGATAACGATGTCATCACCAACATTCATTCATGCTCGTAAACACACACTGCTGCATGAAAATGGACAATCGATGAAATTTCATCCCCTCCTCCTCCCTCCCTCCCACGCACACACACACCATAAGCTGAATTTAGTAGGAAAAAAATATCCATTTATTCACTTTCAGTTTTGACTTTGTGTTTCTTCTTGTAACAGGACAAAGATGTATAATTTACAGTATATTTGCAGTTTTATCTGCATTGTTTTTTCATCTTTTCTAAAGACATAAATACAAATCAACAATAATCAACCAAAAGCAGAACAATGTCCCCTTCAACTGCAAATATATAAAAAGGAATCAGAAACGGAAGCTTCTACATTTTGTCATGATGAAAGCGACATGTCGAACACACACCGTATACACCTCCATTCACCGCCTCAGTGCTGCTGCTGCTGTGTGTTAAATGTCAGCCAGCAGATTTGACAGATTAACACCGAACTGACATGTCGTCATCGGAAAGAAGACGGGATTCAGACCTGTGGGTCAGAGTGTACAGTTACACACACACACACCTGCTGCAGCGTCTTCCCTTTGTCTGGACCTTCAGTGTCACTAATTATGAATCTACAGAGGGTTTATCTTGTTTGAAGCACCACTGGGGAAAGGTGAAGAATATTACGTCCAGCTGGAAACTCGTCAAGACTCCACGTCCACGAAGCTATGTCAAGACGCTTTCAGGAAAGCTGTTTCCACTAAGAGTTCTCCTCAAGGCTCCACACCAACATGGAACCGTTTTAAGGCTCCAAGTTCACGAAGAAACTTTCTTAGAACCTCCTCAAGGCTCCATGACCACCAAATTACGCCAGGACATAGTCTGTAAAGCTCTTGATCCACTCTTGAAGTTTCTTTAGGGCTCCATGTCCAATAATGCTTTTTCTTGAAGGCTCTACATCTGCCAAGAAGTTTTCTTTGAGTACTTATGTCCACTAAGTTTTCTTTAAGGCTCTTTGAAGTCTACCAAAACATTATCTTCAAGGCTGAACGTCTACTAGGGGCCCCTCTTAAAGGCCCTACGTCGGCTAGGAGCCTCTCTTTTGAGGATCTATGTCAGTGATCGTCTAACTGGAGGCCCACCGGCCACATCCGACCCACCAAACCTCCCGTCCTGCCTGCAGGATTCTAAACAATTGAGAAAATACGGCCATCTAACGGTACTCAGCAGTGGAAGAGGCCTGTCCTGAAATCAAATGTTAATTAGCTTGACAACCCCTATAAATGAGCCAGAAGGTCCGTTCACATGTTCCACGGGATCTGATTATTATTCAAAACCTTCTTCTCTACTCTGTGGACCCACCATCAAACTGCCCAGGCTGGACATTCCCTGGAACTGACAGCAGCCCACTGATCGGACTTCAGGAGGTAATTAACAGAGAATCTTGTCTATTAGATCTAAGAGGCATCACTTAGGTTTATTATACCTATGTTATGGTTGGTCCACTGTTATATTCTGAGCGTTTTTGTTCACTTCCTGGGATCCTGAAGAGGAGTTTGTTGTTGAGATAAGGACTCATTCTTTGGTAGATGAGCTGTGGGCTCTGCATTGAGCACTCACTGCCTCGTTGGTGGAAGTCTGAGAGCATTTTCTACTCATTATGGATTTCCCATGTTTTTTAGGAGTCTGTTCATATTAGTCTCATAAAAAGCATTATAAGAAAGAGAAAATATGAAATAATAATAGACTAATTCAGCCTAAATAAAGTTTATTTTAAAAACAAGGAAGCAAAGCAGGTACTATGATTAGGCTTTTATAATAATTTAGCCCCAACAATAAAGACTCTTTAGTATTTTTCCTTCTTTGTGTGACACATGATCTTGGATTTGCTGTCTTGTTTTTGAAGTTTCCTCTTCACTTGTTTTCCATGTCTGCTTCCTTGGACAAATGTAGTTGATGACACCTGCTCTATGTCAGCGAAGAGGTTTTTTCTAGGGCTCTCAGACCACTAGAAGCTATTTTAGGCCCTAACTTCACTAAAATATTTTCTTAAGTCTCTAAAGCCACTGGGCGCTTCTCTACGAGGCTTCATGCCTATCCTTTCTTTGAGGTTCTACATCTACTAAGAAGTTTTCTTAAACAGTGAGCCTCTCTTTAAGCTTTGCATTTCACAACAAAGTAGTGTTCACGGATCGGTGTTGATTTTCTTTAGGACTCTACGTCCTAAAATGTTTGCATCCACAAGGAGCCACTTCGACCACGAGCCTCTCTTTCCACTAAGAGGTTTTCTTCACAGTTGAAGGCTGTGTCCACCAAAAGTGGGTAAAATTTTAAAGCCGTGTCGTCCACGAACCCTGTTGAGGCTCCGGGTTCACTAAGAATCTACCTTCACTAAAACGTTTTCCGAGCTCCACATCCACAGATCCACTTGTGAGGCTTTACTTCCACAGGAAACTTCTATTTACGGCCCCACATCCACTAAAAAGGTTTCTCAACAGATCTGCATTTAAAGCTGAAGAATCTCTTCTCAGGGCTCTACATATCTCCTTATTTGTGTTTCTTTTAGAATCCAAATAGTTTCGTTAATAAAAATGTGTTCTCATTAGACTCTCCATTTGTGCTCTCGCAAATAATATAAATTAATAACAGGAACATGACAGAAGCAAAATTCTGGGAGTGTGTTTACAAAATATGAAATCATGTGTTAGTATTTTGGTGTGAAAAATGTTTTAAGAATATGCAACAGCAGACAAAAAATTCTTAATTTATTATAGTTCAAGCTTAGTCTCGAGTCACTTGAGACCGAAGTGCTTTCACCTCATGTTGATTGGAACAACAGTGCTTTGGTCGTATGGATTATATAAGTTGTTTTCTGTCTTAGCTCAGCTGAAGCTTCAGGTCTTCACTCAGTCGTAAAGTAATTTCTCTGAAGGGCTATTTTTTTTTGTTTTCATCTAATGGAACAAACTGAGCGGCATCTAGAGGCAAGCAGGTAAATATAAGCCCATTAGACCGCTCACACAGCCTTGAACCTCCATTCAAGCCATTACACACACACACACACACACTTACACACACGTACATTCAGGAAAAAAGCGGTAATGGCTTGATCAATCAAAAGTCAGACTAGAAGTGGAAGCACTTTATTCACCAGCTGCAGTCATTAAATTCAGTCAGTCATTCTATTTGTCACAGCTATTCTGATGTTTATCTATTGCTGTCTACATTTCCGTTAACATGTATGCATGTATCATTCATTCAAAAATTATTTTTTTCAAAGGGCAAAAAAAAAAAGAAAAAGGGAAGCAGACAAGATTACTTGGATATAATGGCTGAAAATTGTAAAACAAATTTCATTTAAAAAAAAACATGCATCTGAAATTCTTGATATCCTCAGAAACATAAGTAATAACATGCTAAATGAACCGCAGTGAGATGCATGAGAAACAAAAAATCTAGATGAGCTTTATTCTTACTTATTGCACCCATGATAAATTCTAAAAAAGAAAAAAGTTACGTCGCATTTGTTTAAATCAAATGCAAATGACCCTATGGCGCTTGTTTACATTCAAAAGTACCTTCAAGTTATAAAAAAAATTGTATAGAGTTAATCCTATTTGTATTAGGTTTAAGGTAACATGTATAACATACTCTGAAGCATTTAAATTGAGGTCCATGTTGTAATATGAAGTTCCAAATATGAAGACAGAGACAGAGGAATGAGAGAATAAAAACATAAATCAAAACAATAAAAGAGGTGTGTATACAAGAGGTGTTTAGATAGACCAAGGCTAATTGTCAACAATATTTAGGCTTTGTTTAGGGATAAAAGAAATGATCAACTCATCTCTTGTTATTTTTCATCATGTCGTTAATCCAGGAATCTGAGAAAACAACATGACAGGCCCGAACCTCTAAGTATGGAATTACACTACAGCTCAGCCGAGGAGGACGGCATTAATGAGTTTTTGAGCTGATTCCATAAGACCCTTTGCCTGGAGCTGAGAACTATGTACTAAAAATGGCTAAAATGTGCAGTAATAAACACCTATTGTACATCACTGAGACAAAGGGACACAATGTTTTTTACACAAAGAAATAAATAATATAGAACATTTGCTGAGTTTACAAGAAGAATTTGTCATAGACAGTATTTCACAAAGTTTGTAACGTTTCTCCAAATGCAACAACTCACAAAAAGTGTTTTTTAAGGGAGTCTGGGGACTGTCCCCATGGGTAACAAGAGAAGCAGCCATATTGGTTACTTTTACTGTATTTCTCATATTTGACACATTTCACGTCAATAAAATGTTGTCTTCTTTCATAAATTGAGTGTAAACGGTGAAACCAGTTGAAAGTGTGTTCAAGCAGCTGCTGAATGTTGGCAGGAAAGACCCTCGGAGCAGCAGACACTTTTTGTTTTTACCAGGAACGAAACAACTTAGTGTATTGCATTTAATGCCCAATTTATAATAAGGCACGGATGATTTAGAGATTGACATAAACGTTTTGCAACGTTTATTAAGTTTCTCCTCGCTATACAACTCTAAAAATTGCACGATTTTAAGGGAGTCTGGGGATATTGCAGTTATTTGTTCAGTTGAGGGTTAGTTAGCTACAGTTAACCCTTGTCCTGAAGCCCCACCCCCTCTGTTGTAAAAGTGCTGTTTGCTTGATTATTCTGTCCAAGTTGCACCAAATTGGACACTGCACTACCTTGGGTGTACCAGCAATACACTCGCCAGGTGAGAAGTAGTAGTAGTAGACTCTCCCTCCTACAGAGAACACAGAGACACTGAGGAACCAGACCAGAACCAGAACCCAAATCCAGGATACAGAGGTTCAGTGAATGTGGTGTTGAAGGTGTGGAGGTGGATCAGTGTGCCAGAGGAGACTGTGTAGAAGGACAGCGTGCCAGCAGGCCAGTCCAGATACACAGCTACTCTGTTGGAGGAGGCGGAGGAGGAGATGGATGTTGTTGTGCTATTGTGACAGACGGAGTAACGACCACCGTAGCAGTTCAGTCGCCAGGACCGATCATTCTCTCCGAACTCGCCGTCTCCGTCATCGCCTTTCCTTCTGATTCCTCTGTAACTCACCGATACAAACACTCGACCTTTCCCCTCCACCTCCCAGTAACAGCGACCAGTCAAACCATTTGTGCACAGCAGCTGAGGCCACCACTCAAATCTGTCTGGATGATCAGGATACGACTGATCCTCCTCCACGTATGTCACCATCCTGTTGTTGTCAGACATTTTGAGCTTTCTGTTTACTGTGTTTGCGTCGGGTGTGAGTTCACAGGAATCTGATGGAGAGAACAGGACGTGATGCAGCGCTTCGTTTATTCACAGTGTGCTGCTTTGCTTTTATGAATCAAATGAGAATCGCACTTACATTTCCTCAGGCCTGGTCTCAACCATTGGACTCCAGCAGGCTCCACCCTGAAAGGAGGAGGAGGGGAGGTCAGAGCAGCACATCCTCTCTCAGCATGCAGACATCATTACTCTCATACGCAATATGTGCATCTTCACCTGTGCCTCTCTCCTCTACACTGAGCCACAGGATGTTGGTGTGTGAGAAAAACAAGTAAGCGATGACGCACAGAGAGTCATTATTGTGGAAAAAATCCAGACAGCGTATTACACGGCTGCTCACCAAAGAAATAAACAATTTGACACAAAATATTATTTTTTATATGATTTTATTGATTAAAAAGTGAGTTTATTGCTTCAGCTAAAATATATAGTCCGTTAGATTGTGCGGTTGGAACAGTGTCCAGAGCCACGTAAACTACGTGTAATAATTCCCATTAAACTGAACATAGATTTGAAGGGAGCACAATTCATTATGTCTTATTCAGAAATAAGACCGTAGAATGCCGTCAATGACCAATCAGAAGAGAGTATTCAACAAGGCCGTGTAATAACACACGAAAACCTCTTTTTGGATGATCCCGTCTCAATTAAAGTGACAGTTCACCCCCAAAATAAGCTAAGTGACAAATGCTAAGTTAGGATAAACAAGTCCTGGACCTATCTCTGGACAGAAATGCAACTGATTTGATCAATTATTACCATCAAGATATTATGTTTCTCCGTGGAGATGCTCTCCTTGGAGACCTCCTACACAAATACCTCCTTTCTATGTTGAACCACAGTTTATGTTCTGAGCATAGGAAAAACTCTTCCTACATGTGATTGTTCATATATGACAGAGAAAATGCTCTTCCTCCTCTATCAGATTGTCTGTGGCTGCAGGCGACCTCTTCATACCTGAGAGTGTCCCGCCTCCGGTGCGGACCCTCCAGTCCAGCAGACAGCAGCTTCACTCCTGAGTCTCCGAGGTGATTGTAGCTCAGGTCCAGCTTTCTCAGATGGGAGGGGTTGGAGCTCAGAGCTGAGGCCAGAGACGCACAGCCTTCCTCTGTGATCAGACAGCCTGACAGCCTGCAAACACACAAAACAACACACATGGCAAATCATTTGGAGGTACGGCCGTGTCAGTCAAACACAAGAAGAATCTATCTTCAAATAAATAAACAGTAACCTTGTTATTATGAGACGGAGCTTAGAGTACACTGACAAAAGAAAAATGTGATTTCACAGGGGTGTATCAAAGTAGCCTCTTTAGCCTGAAACCAGTGCTTGAGGAGCAGCCTGTCAATACTTAGCTATATGTTTTTGTTGTCTGGATACAAATTTGGAATAAATCTTTAAAATCTGTGGTATTAAATAATTCAACAACAAAAGCAAAAACAAGACAAAATGATGAAAAATCTGAGTCTAGAAACTACTGTTGAACTTAAAGGTCTTATGACGGATCATATTAGCAGACACAATCCTACGCAGTTTATGGACTAATGTATATCATATTTTAAGTCATCATCAGTTGAATGGGTTAATGAATCCTGACCTGAGAGTTTCCAGTGTACAGTGTGGACTCTGCAGTCCACCAGACAGTAGCTTCAGTCCTGAATCCTGCAGGTTGTTGTTACTCAAGTCCAGTTCACTCAGACTGGAGGACTGGGAGCTGAGGACTGAGGACAGAGCTCCGCAGCTTCTCTCTGAGAGGTTACAACTACTCAGTCTGAAGAGACAACAGTAAAGAGACGAGTTATTTATTTTATTCTCAAGTTGGTAATTTATTAGTGTTGGGTAGGTTTCTGGTTTTGCCAGTCCGGTCCAGTGTACTAGAATAAACCGGTTTGATTTTTTGCGCCCTGATTGAAGCGTTTGTCAGATGTAGGTAGAGAGAGCTAGCAGCATGCCGCTAGTTAGTAGAAGCCAAGAAAGCCAATTAGCTTATGTTTTACTGTGATGTAGTAGAGTTGAGGGTTGTGCAAAGAGTGCTGCTATACTCCTCCAACCAACGTCCACAAGGGAAAACTCATCAGTAACAAGATGGTGCAAGTTATGTTATGTTACACACTACTTCCTGTACTCATTTCAAATTAATAGCCCTCTAGAGTTTCAGTGGACATAAACCCTTCATTTATTAACGAGGCTTTTATTGTGAAACATTTGCAGGAACGTGTTGTGGAAAACTCATTGATATGCAAGGCTCCCATACGCACTTGAAAAAGAAAATACTCTTTTCTCAAGTATCACGAGGCTAAAGTCTTACTTTATTCCTTATTTTGATGTTAAACTTCAGAAAAACAACAGTTAAGTTGAATGTGTCACAGGCGTCCTGATGGATTGTGGTGCTGCTACACTCGCTCATGTGCTCATGGGCGCAGTCAGTTTTATTATATAGCACCAATTCACTACAAAAGTTATCTCATGACACATTTACATGTAGGGTATGTATAGGTCTCGAACATTCTCTTTAATTTACAGAGACCCAACATTCCCCCATGAGCAAGCGCTTGGTAACTGTGGCCAGGAAAAACAGTCTTTTAGAAGGCAGAAACCTCGGAGCAGACCCCGGTTCAAGTGGTAAAATTTGGTATCCAGTACAGGTCCAGTCTGGCGTTTCATTTAATATAAAACTGGTTTGAAAATTGTTACACCAGCCCAACCCAAGTATTTACTGATAAATGAATCCCACTTACAGAGCTTTGTTGGAGGCTTTGACCACTGGCAGCAGCCTCAGAAGAGCCTCTTCTGAAGCGGAGTATTTCTTCAAGTCAAACACATCCAGATCTTTTTCTGACGACAGTAAGATGAAGACCAGCGCTGACCACTGAGCAGGAGAGAGGCTACTTGTGGAGAGTTTTCCTGCCCTCAGCGACTGTTGGATCTGCTCCACTAGAGAACGATCATTCAGCTCATTCAGACAGTAGAAGAGGTTGATGCTTTTCTCTGCAGATGGAGCCTCTTCGATCTTCATTTTAATGTGCTCGATCGTTACCTGACGGGTTTTTAATTGATCTTTTATGATTGGTTGTTTTCCTGGCTGTGTCAGCAGGCCTTGTAGGAGAGTCTGGTTGGTTTGCAGTGAAAGTCCCAGGAGGAAGCGGAGGAACAAGTCCAGATGTCCATTAGGTCTCTGTAAGGCCTTGTCCACAGCACTCTGGTAGAAGTGTATCGCGTCATATTCGTCTATTTTTGTTTCAGACTTCTCGGGGGTTGACTGGTCTTCCGAGAGCAGATTCACACCAGAGTTGATGAAGGTCAGGTGGACATGGAGAGCAGCCAGAAACTCCTGAACGCTCAGATGGACGAAGCAGAACACCTTGTCGTGGTACAGTCCTTTCTCCTCTTTAAAGACCTGCGTGAAGACTCCCGAGTACACTGCTGCTGCTCTGATCTCGATGCCACACTCGGTCAGGTCTGATTCATAGAAGATCAGGTTGCCTTTCTGCAGCTGCTCAAAAGCCAGTTTTCCCAGAGATTCAATTATCTCTCTGCTCTCTGCTCCTCGATCATACTTGATGTTCTTCCGTTTGGATTGAACCACCAGGAAGTGGATGTACATCTCAGTCAGGGTCTTGGGCAGCTCTCCTTCCTCTTTGGACTTCAACACATGCTCCAGAACTTTAGCAGTGATCCAGCAGAAGACCGGGATGTGGCACATGATGTGGAGGCTTCGTGATGTCTTGATGTGGGAGATGATTCTTCTCGCCTGCTCCTCGTCTCTGAATCTCTTCCTGAAGTACTCCTCCTTCTGTGGGTCAGTGAACCCTCTGATTTCTGTCACCATGTCGACACACCCAGGAGGGATCTGACTGGCTGCTGCGGGTCGTGTGGTGATCCAGAGGCGGGCAGAAGGAAGCAGGTTCCCCCTGATGAGGTTTGTCAGCAGCACGTCAACTGAGGTGGGCTCTGTAGCATCAGTCAGGATCTCATTGTTGTGGAAGTCCAGAGGAAGTCGACACTCGTCCAGACCGTCAAAGATGAACAAGACCTGGAACCCTTCAAACCTGCAGATTCCTGCTTTTTTGGTTTCACCAAAGAAGTGATGAACAAGTTCCACCAGGCTGCATTTTCTCTCTCTCAGCACATTCAGCTCTCTGAAAGTGAATGTAAATGTGAACTGTATGTTCTGGTTGGCTTTGTCTTCAGCCCAGTCCAGAGTGAACTTCTGTGTTAAGACCGTTTTCCCGATGCCAGCCACTCCCTTTGTCATCACTGTTCTGATTGGCAGGTCTCTCCCAGGTGAAGGTTTGAATATGTCTTCACATCTGATTTTTTTTTCTGGTCTGTCTAGTCTCCTGGACGCCATTTCAATCTGTCTGACCTCGTGTTCGTCATTGACCCCTCCAGTCCCCCCCTCTGTGATGGAGAGCTCTGTGTAGATCTGATTCAGAAAGGTTGGGTTTCCTGCCTTAGCAATCCCTTCAAACACACACTGGAACTTGTCCTTCAGGTTAGATTTCAGTTTGCGCTGACAAGCCCCGTGAGGACTTTCTGAATGAACACACAACGAAGGACATCATTACGTCATCGATAAAGAAAATATGATTTAATTCCCCTAAAGAGGTGGCCTCCCCCTAAAGGCAACGGTAGGGGAAACACTGTTTAGAAAACTCCTCTTACTGCTCTGCAGATAGTCAGCCAGCTCCTGCTGTTTCATTCTCCTCAGGAAGTGCAGAGTGATCTTTAGAAATGCCTCTCTGCTGCTGCTCCTCTGCTCTCCATCCTCACCGTCTATCACCTCCTCGTCCTCCCTCTGATTCACAGAGCATTCCGAATAGCCTGAATGCAGCACCTTCTGGATCTTCTTAAGCTCATTCTTCACAAAAGTGGAAATGTTCTCCTCCAGGAGCTGGAAAAGAATATTATATGAATGACACAATCTAGCTAAAATCATGGAACCAAACAGCCGATCCACCTGGGAGAGACTGACAATCAAATGTGCAGTATGGAGATTATCGTAATAGATGTAAAAGTAGTTGCAGTACATGTACAGACCATAAATATGGAGTCCAGATGTGCTTGATGCTGCTGTGCAGACTGACCCCCGGGAACCTCTGAGCTCTCCTGGTCAACTCTGTGGAGGGATCCTGAAGAATTAGCTCACATGATGTCTGTCCACACAGAGACAAACACAAGCTAAAGGTTCCTTTACAAAGTTTACATTAAACTTTTGATTACAACATTGAATCAGGTGGTTTCCTCTGGCATTAAAATCTTGGTTGTAGTGGTGATCCCACAGTGAAGCATCACTCCTCTCTGCACTTATGTGCAGCTTTCAGTTTACTGTGTTGGTTCACCAGCTTGTTTGGTTTAGTCCCTCCAGCTGGACAACAACGCACAGCTCATGCTACCCAACATGTATAAACACATACCTGTATATTAAAGCAGGATCTGTGGGCAAGGAACAAGATTTTGGTATCGGAATCGTTCTAGTATTGACCAATCAGTGTCTGGTTCTGTCAGACTGGTTGTACTGGGCTGCTCCCACCGTCAATGTGTTGGACTGTGTGAATGTGAGGCAGAGTGCTGCTGAACAGGAACATGGGTGCTCAGAGAACTTTAACATGCGGTTTAAAAACCGCAGATCTCACAACTGAGAATCTGGTACAAACATACTGTTTTGTGTTTCAGTTTTAAATCCTCACCTTTGATCAACACAGTGATGTCCATTTTGGAAAGTTATAGGATGATGCACAGACTGGTAACTCGTCATGGAGACACTGCTGGGTTCTGGTTCTGTCAGCTTCCTCCTGATATAAACACATAAAAACTGTATATAATCTGCACTGCGCCCAGAAACACACTGAAACAATGTGGATACGTTTGACTGAGGGCGCTCCGACTGATCGGCCTACGATTGTTAGCAGCCAATAATTATACCCATGCATCATCAACAACAGTCAGAACGTGTGTAAAGAAAATGTTAAACTGAAGTCAAGAGTCTGGTTATACTGGGCAGCTTTTAGATGAGAATGTAAATGTATGTGCTAATAAACATACAGGTTTAAATAAACATCTCTGGATAAACAACAGTTAAAACATGAACCAGTAATATTTTAATGTTAAAGACAACTTGCCTCTTTGCAGCAGACGGTTGTTGTCCTCTAAAATTAATGGGTTGATCAATTGACTTGTTACTCTTGAAGGACACACAGCTGGGTTCAGGTTCAGGTCCAGCTGGTCTCCCATAGATCCTGTCAGACAGAGAGGAAGACCACCCAGGGATGGAAATTCACTTTTTAGTCTTCAGACACTGAAGCTGCTGGAGAAAAACACACACCTGGCAAATAAAATAACTCTCTCGTGTGCAGCTTTTTAGATATATTTAACCTTATTCATGTTAAGTCGTAGACGACATCGTTGACCCCAGAGTTGACTTCTATAGTGTCCAGTGTGTCTGATTTGACGCACTTTACTTTTAGATACACTTATGAGGATGAGCTGCCGCTAATGTTAGCTCAGCTCTGATAATATCCAGACGCTTGATGACTAAAATACTTCATCTGGGGAAAAGATACAGTGTCAGGTAAAACAACCAAGATCTAAAAAGTGACGGTGCTTCAGACTGGATTTAATGAGGACGGAGAGCAATGAGCAACACGAGGAAGGAAACATTTGAGGTGATATTGTCCGACACAACAACTTACTGTCTGTTTGATAAATGTCTTCGTTTAAAAGTATTAAGAATATCCTTCGAACAGTCACTCTTTAAGGACACACAGCTCGGTTCAAGTCCAGGTCCAGGTCCAGCAGAGTCTGGTGTGTTCTGCTGCTCTTGTCTTCAACAGAACACGTGCACACACACACACACACACACACAGTTTTCAGTGTGAATAATAAAATGGTGGAGTGATTTGAGTGCTGAGCTGAGACATGGAAAAGAGTTGTGGACAGTTAGAGATCTTCATCTCACCTCTGAGCTTTGGTCTGGCTGTCGTGGTCCCCACACAGACTGGTTTTAGTGGGAGGGACTCCCTCCTCGCTCACCTCACATTGACTCATGCTGCTGAAATCAAGTCCACATCAGCTCACACACACACTGATCGAGACAGGAAACACAAAATCATTCATGTGCACTTCAACTGAAATTATCCTCGACATCATTTCTCCTAAAAATATCAGCTGCTCCTTCGTTGACTGGCTGTTATTTCCTGTTTCATATTAGTGCAGTCAGACAGCAGCATCAGCTGCTGTAGTTCCATTATTGATCCACTAGATGGCATCACGAGGTTGCACAAAAATAGCCTTCAGAGGGAAAGTTTCCCAAAAGGCTGTTTAAAGGTCATTTTTGTGTCACCCTTAGAAAACCTTAAGGGAACGTTCCCTGTCGGTTCTCTGAAGGTTACACAAAAATAACTTTAATAATCTGACAGAATCTGTCCATCTACACTGTCCCTGTAGAAAACGACTTGATGCAACAAGTGGACAGCTCATCAATTCCCACCAACAACTGCCAGGATTAGGCTCCTGTATGTTAACATTACATAATTTCTCTTTCAATGACAATAAAAACACCCATTTATAAAAACATTCTATGGTTAAAAAGGAAAACAACTGATTTTTCATGGGTCTGAAAATTCCTAACAATTACCTACAAAGTTTCCTGTAAATTAATCCGTGTTTAATTGGTAGTCTTCTCAATTCAAATGAATTGCTACGCTAACAAACAGCTAACCAACAGAATCTTATAGTATGAACACCACAGGTCACATGAACATGTACAATTGTAACATTTATCTGCAGATAAAATTTCAATTCAACATATATGAAGAACAGGAAGTACCACAACACTACAACACCGTACAAATACTCTATTACAGTATTTGTACATGTTCATTTAAATGGGGATTTATGATATGCGGGCTGAGGAGGCGGGGCTCGTCGTTAATGTGGTGAAAAGTTCACGTACCCGAAAACTTTACCGGAGTATGATCCTGAATATAGATCTATAAATGGAAAATGTCCTAAAATAGAGTCTCGATTTCATGTATTTATTAGCTATCGATCAAATCATGGTTCTCAGTCAGCCCCACCCTGTCGTCCAAATGCGTAACCTCTGGTGTCAAAGAAAACAAGATGGCGACGCCCGTGAAGCCGACCTACGCCGCAAAACTCGACACCGGTCCACGCAACCCAATGGGTGACGTCACGGTGGTCGTACGCTCGGATCAAACGCGCATTTATGGTAAAGGGCATATTCATGTCAAACTTTAATAAAAGCGTTTCTGTTGACGGAGTGCTAATAAAGACGTTAAGAGCTCTAACGGCGCATTTGATGCGCTGCTTTGTCTTCCAGAAGAATCTAATGAGCCTAAAAAAGCTTTAAGAGCCCCCATTGCCCAACACGCACACAGTAAGGACTCTGTTAAAATACGACGATCAAGTAATTACACCTGTATTCTTATTCCACCGTTTATTTCTCCCAAATAGCGACACAACATGGCGGATCCTTTCGATTGCGGTTAGCTCACCTCATTCGTCCCTATAGTCGATAAAAACTCGGAGTTTGAGCTCTTCAAATCAAAAGGTTGGAGAAATTATCAATAGAGCAATCGATTTTTTGTGTGCCGTTTCTCGTTTAACTAAATCGAACGACATTTAAAACGTGTTACATTACCTTCAGCTGCAGGTTTGCATCGACAAAATCTGCGCCACAACGTTCATAGAAAGTGAAACTATCCTTTTAAACAGGAAGTGAAGCGCATCGAGGCTTCTGAGTGAGAACATAATGTACTGACTGCCTCTGTTTATTTTCATTGTTTATTTTTATATTTCAATTAAATAATGAAGCTTCACTTTACCTTCAGACTATGTGGCAGCAACAAATATTATATTTAGTCTCTGAGAACAACGTTTATCTCCCATTAGGAATTAAACATCAACTCTCTAGAGTCAGCAGTAAATGACCTCCAGAGCTCCAGAGGAGAAGCAAAAATGATGAAATTATCATTGTACTACTTATTTATTGTGCATGCACTAACTATACATAAAATTGTGTTTGATGTTTTTGAGCCTTTATTATAAATAACATTGTATTTTAATCTTTATCACAGGCGCACTCTGCTTTACTGACTCTTCGGTGTAGTAACCGAATAAAAACAAAAACAGATGAAAGTGGTTATTAAAGCCCTGAGGAATGTCTTGCCGTCTTGTCTGAGAGACACCAACGCAGAGATGAAAAGA
Organism: Hollardia meadi; assembly: GCA_037974645.1. NCBI lineage: Eukaryota > Metazoa > Chordata > Actinopteri > Tetraodontiformes > Triacanthodidae > Hollardia > Hollardia meadi. The sequence goes on along the minus strand of JBBPCS010000878.1, from coordinate 6,709,671 downwards.
CATGTCCTCTCGTCTCTATCCACAAATGTTCCCACCATGAATACCGAATAAATTATGATCTCCATCGTACGAGGAGCATTTCTCCTCTGGATGATGATGTGGCGCCTTCTAGTGAAGAACAGATAAACAGCACGATGCCAGTTTACACAGATGAGATAAAGTGTTTATAAATGATGAACAGACTTAAATAGAGTAGATAAACTTACAATAAACAATTATGAGTTTATAAAATAAAAATAAAATAATATAATAAGGTAGAAACAATATCATTAACATCATCTTTAAGATCATCATACATTAGTATATTTAATAATAAATATATCTTGCTGACATTCCTCTTTTGAACCCTATACTTTTATGTGTCAAAAAGAATCTGTTATTTCTCACCTTGTTCATTCTAACAGAGATATGACCACTTTTATTATGAAAATTCGCAAAGACGTGGTACCGGAAGCGAGTGTACTTCCCGTGGCTAGCCTGCTAACTCTTTCCTTTACGTATTACGTGCGTTACAATGAGATACAGTTAGAGTAAACAATCACAGATTGTATTTATGGATTAACTTGTTTAAGTGTAAACTTTTGGGATGTTTCACCCCACACTCATCTTCCGTTAGCCAAGAGTGCTAAAGGAAGTTAGCGCGGCTTGCTAGCAGGGAGTTGACGGAGGCGGAACTCGGATGTACAGTGCATATCGTAGTAATTAGCTTCTATAGAGACAAAGCTGCATTTTTGACGGACACCCAAAATCTCCAAATGCCCAGGTATAGATGTCTACATTGACACTGTGCGGTTATCTTTATTAGAAAAGGTGAAACATCTGAATTATCTCCTGTGTCCAACCAAGCAAATTAAGCTAACTTAGCTTGGTTGCTGGAAATAGACGTACGCGATCTAATTTAGCAACACAGCGCAAATCAGAATGACCAAACTGTTTTTAACGGACTGTGTCTGGAGATAAAAACTGATGTGAGTTTGTGAAAATGTCACACAAAGTGCTGGACGCTGTTTTCAACCCTGTAGTCCAGTTACACAGAGCAGGTTTGTACAATTTCCATTGTTAATATCACTTTAAACCAGCATCTTACTTAAGTAATGAAGTCTTATCATCAGTAAAAGTAGTCATTCACTATCAACTAACTCAAATAGTTTATTTAGCTGAAGAAGCCGTAGTAGGATTTTCTCAACACATAACGGTTTATCTCAAACATTCAGAAGATAAGAGGTAAGATATCTTTATTGTCACTGTCCAAGTACAGCGAAATGTTGGAGCAAGCCTGTAGATGCCTATTAAGTTACAGAATATACAATTATTTAGAAACTATACAGTATAAGATAAGATGTAAAATATTGTGTAGAAATGTAAATACATATACACAGTTATATAAATAGGGTGTTTCCAGTAGTACAGTAAATAGTAAATGGGATAATTGGAGAATATTGCATGGGACAGGTTACTGCACTTGAGAGGATTACATAGAAAACAAATACAGATATTGCACAAGATATAGGAATCGATACAACTGGAGATACATGGTTGTCACTGGACAGTAAGGGTTTAAAAAAATGTAATCTGGAAAGTAACTAAAGCTGTCAGACAAATGTTGTGGAGTACTAAGACGTAGCGTATTAGAAGTGGCATAAAATAGAAATACTCAAGAGCAGGTTCTTTAAATCTGAAATTGAAGGGAAACTTTGCCTCTTGTCAACCAGCTTCATATCATTGCAATTTGGGTAGTACATGCAAATGAGCAGTGTTTAACTTTTGTTATTGTATGTTATTGTACTTACTGCATTTGTATGCCCACCACCATGGACACAAAGATTATGGAAATGTGATCAAGAGAGTCCACCCACCCACCATGAATTACACTTGTAATATAACACTTGATGTTTAAACAGCTTGTAAACATAGATGAGATGTAAACAGGTAGTAAATGTAGTATAAATGTAAAGTGACATCCAACGATCAGTAAAGTAAGTGTCATAGTGACAAGCTGCAAAATGGCTTCTTAAAGGTGAAATCTGTAAAATATGGCCGGAATTTTAGTTTAAAACATTCGAAAAATGAACTAACGTTATCAGCCGAATGTGAAGAAACAACAGTGTTGACGTTTTGTCCAAGATGTCTATGTATTGTGCTGCAGACATTTTCACTGAAGTTAGCATGCTTACCAGCTAGCCCCGGCCCGTCCTGTCTCATTATACCACCCGTAGTTTCAGCTGGGAGATGTACGTATGAGTAAGATTCACACATCTTGTGAATTCAAGTTTCTTTTATTGAACTAAGAAGAGCTTTATTGCCCTGTTAACTCATTGTAAAACACACTTCATGCAAACTCTGCATTAATTAAAACTCACCAAAACCCTCCTGATTTATCTTCCCACAATCACGTCTGGTTTGGTCGAAATAAATCTTCAATTAAAGTTAGTTGTGAAAGTATTCCAGCTCTACATGTAAACCATGTTTGCATTTCGTTATTCTCCGCAGACGTCCAGCTGCTGTTGGTGAGTAAAGAAGAGGATCCCCCTGAACAGCAAGCTTGGAGCCCCAGTCTGGACCAGAACCCATCAGAGCTGCCACACATTAAATTAAGGAGGACCAGGAGGAACACTGGACCAGTCAGGAAGGAGGGTTGGAGGAGGCTGATATCACCAAATTCACATTCACTCCTTTCCCTGTAAAGACTCAACAAGATGATGAAGATAAACTTCAGTCCTCACAGCTTCATCTAAGTCAGACTGAAGAAAACACAGATGCAGAGAATATGAAAACAGAAGATGATGGAGAGGACTGGGGGATCAGAACCGGCCAAGAACTTTAATCCAGAGAGTCATTTACAACCAGCTACTCATGACAAGATGTCTCACTCCTCTGACACTGAGACTGATGACAGTTGTGATTGGGAGGAGACCAGAGGTTTAAACCCTCTGCAAAACAAGGAAATACCCGTAAGTGATATGGAATGTAATACTGGAAGAACATCAATAAGATCTTCTGAATGTGTTACAAACGTCAGCCACAAAGGACATCTGCAAAAAGACAATGAGCTCCAAACAGCAGTAAAAACATTTAGTTGCTCACTGTGTGGTAAAAAATATCCCAGGAAGAGATCCTTAGCAAATCATATGAGATTTCATTCAGAAAAAAAAACTTACAGCTGCTCAGTTTGTCAAAGAACTTTTCAAAAGAGAGGAAATGTTGATATGCACATGAGAATCCACACAGGGGAGAAACCCTTCAGTTGTTCCATCTGTGGTACAGGATTTTCACGACGGACACATCTGAGACAACACATGAGAACCCACACGGGGGAGAAACCCTTCAGTTGTTCTGTCTGTGGTACAAGTTTCGCCCAAAGCTCAGCTTTGACTGCACACTTTAGAGTTCATACAGGAGAAAAACCCTTCACATGCTCAGTTTGCAATGCAAGTTTTAAATTCAGCTGTAATTTGTCCAAACACATGAAAATGCATAGTGGAGAGAAACCATTTAGTTGTTCAGTTTGTGGTAAAAGATTTGCACAAAAGACAAATATGATTAACCATTTGACTGTCCACACAGGGGAGAAACCATTTAGTTGTTCAGTTTGTAAAACAAGTTTTGGTGGCAAAAGCACTTTGTCTAGACACATGAGAGTACATACTGGGGAGAAACCATTTAGTTGTTCAGTTTGTGGTAAAAGATTCTCAGTACATGGAAATCTGAGACAACACTTGACTGTCCACACTGGGGAGAAACCATTCAGCTGTTCAGTCTGTGGTAAAAGATTCTCAGTACATGGAAATCTGAGACAACACTTGACTGTCCACACTGGGGAGAAACCATTTAGTTGTTCAGTCTGTAAATCAAGTTTCAGTGACAGAGGCACTTTATCCAAACACATCAAAATGCATACTGGGGAGAAACCATTTAGCTGTTCCATTTGTGGCAAAGGATTCGCTCTACATGGGAATCTGAGACAACACATGACTGTCCATTCAGGGGAGAAACGGTTCACTTGCAACGTGTGTGATAAAAGATTCAGTTATCTTCATACTTTGAAAAAACACAAGTGTGTTGGTGAGAGCAGCAGAAGTAAATAAAGCTGCAGAGATGATTGTTGAAACATCTTCCAGCGGGGCTTAAGTACTGAAGGTAAGACTTTACTCAACACTGATGAGTCTGTGATACAGACTCCTAAATAATTTAGTTTTCATATTTATTTGTGTGTATATTTTTTGTTTCCTGGAGACTGCTTTTTATTAGATGTAATCATGTATTTAAAATGGATAAAAATCATCTATATAAGTATACAGCATATTATGGCTGAATGTGTTCCCTTCTGCTGTTCTGTCTTCTTCAGCACACTTATTCAGGACAAAACATAGTCAAACATTGTGTCTTTAAAGGTGTATTGTGGAGTTTTCTTAGGTTGAGACTGTTTTATTGCTGATGTGTGCACGGGTTGTGACCTCACCTTAAAAATGAGCCATTGACCGACTTTCTAGGTTGCCTATAACATGCTGTATTCAGTTTTCTATGTGAAGCATTCGGGTCCGATTTGCCGCAAAAATCCATTGGCTTACATAGACTGTGATGTTTATGCGCGCTCACCTGAGGGCGCTACTGTAGAAATGATTGTGTATGTAAATTCTGGTGTGGTAGCGGTAAGCTAGTTCCATTGACTGACCACGGTGGCTGGCCGACAACAGCGGTCCTTTCTAAAGTAATTCGCCTTCAATTTAGCAACATATTTAACAGATATTTAACTGAAGTA